>VZTT01066963.1:1291-28397 GCA_013400855.1 Buphagus erythrorhynchus
GTGGCCCCGCAGGTGTGGGCGCGCGGCCCCGCGCGTCCCCGCGGAGGGGCCCGGGGCTGCCGCGGGGCCGGAGGGATGCGGGGGAGAGCGGGGGGTCACGGCGGGACCCAGCCCCGCGCGGGCCTCATGGTGCCCGTGGGCTCTGCTTGCTGCGAGCCCGCGTGGGGCTTGTGCGGGGAGAGAGGGAAGCGAGCGGGGCCCCCGCTCCTCCTGCCCTGCGGGCAGCCCCGAGGGTAGGTGGCATCACTGCCTCCCGCCTTTGTGCCCCTCCATCACTGAGCAGCCCCTCTGTCCTCCCCGCAGCAAGGAGAGCTCAACTCCTTCCTCTGGACCATTCGCCGTGACCCCCCCGCTTATCTCTTCGGCACCATCCACGTGCCCTACACGCGAGTTTGGGACTTCATCCCTGACAACTCCAAGGCCGCCTTCCACGCCAGCTCCAGCGTCTACTTCGAGCTGGACCTCACGGACCCCTACACCATCTCGGGGCTGGCCAGCTGCCAGATGCTGCCCCACGGGGAGAACCTGCAGGACGTGCTGCCCCGGGAGCTGTACCGCCGCCTCAAACGCCACCTGGACTACATCAAGCTGATGCTGCCCCACTGGATGACCCCGGACCAGCGGGGCAAAGGGCTCTATGCCGACTACCTCTTCAACGCCATCGCCGGGAACTGGGAGCGCAAGAGGCCCGTGTGGGTGATGCTCATGGTGAACTCCTTGACGGAGACGGACATCCGCTCCCGAGGGGTGCCGGTGCTCGATCTCTACCTCGCCCAGGAGGCTGAGAGGATGAAGAAGAAGACGGGTGCGGTGGAGCGGGTGGAGGAGCAATGTCACCCGCTGAACGGGCTCAACTTCTCCCAGGTAAGGAGGCTGCTGGGCCTCGTGGCTTATCCCAGGATATGGGGGCCGTTCTGCTTGCGCTCCCATCAAATGATGGGAGTGAACCCCAATCCTGCTGCAGCGGGGTGCTCACTCACGGGCCTCAGCAGCTTCTGTGCTAGGCTACCTGTTCTCCATCACACCGATCCCGTGATGCGCGTGGCGAGTGCTGCACGTGTATCACATTTATAATTTATTTGTGGGGCATATGTGCAGGGTGTGAATGTGTGTGTCTGCTTGCTTGCCACTTGTGAGGGAAACTTCCATGCTTCCCATCCTGTCCCAGAGCTGGGTAAAAAGTGATTTTTTTGTTTGTTTGTTTGTTTTGAAGCAAAGCAGCTCTGTGGTACTTGTCAGGAAGAGGATGAAGCATGAACAATGAAAATAGAAATTTCGACATTGTTCAAATTGATTTGAGTGCATGCAAGCTGTCAGTCGTCTTTTTAGTGGTCACTCCGGGTCAAAACAAAGTGGCTCATGCTGCCCTTGTACTGGGGAAAATTCAGTGTGCAATATGCATGGGTTTATTTCACTTTAGAGCAGGTAAATTTCAGCAAACAGAAAAGGATGTAGGTTAAGAAACAAAAGTTATTGGTGTAACTGGACTCCGGAATTCTTTTAATGGATTTAGCTTTAAACAACCAGATACTAAGCCATGAGATCTATTTCATTTCAGTGGATTAATCAGGAACACAGTAACAGCTATTGACTTTGCTTTGTGGAACTGTTTATGCGAAATGAGATTTACTAGAAATTGAGGAAATGAATGTGTGTGGAAGAAAACAAATAATCCAGGGGAGATTTAAGATGGTGTCAGTTACTGCTATGATATTTCATTTTTAACCTGCTTTTTGTCATTAGTTTTGGATCAGTCTATTTCCAGCCTTATCTTACTGTCCTACTTTGACCAAAAAAGTTCTTGGTGATGTGGGAATAAGGATTAAAGGACTAATGTTTGGTGTGATTAAAACGTCCTTCGAGTGCCTTCACCCCGTGCTCCCCTGAAGTCCAGTAGGAACTATTTGAAGGGGAAGAAGTCTGGCTTTCACTAACATTTGCTTCATCCGATATTTCAACTAAGAGTCTTAACTGCATACAGCCTTCAGAGAAGATTTGTTGCATACACTTTTGAATGTATTTTCTTGTTTATCAACAAAAATAATTAAAAGAAAGCCCCTCAGGACCTTTGCACTATTTTACACACATCCAAATCAAGGAAATCGTTTTACACTGTTCTATCTGAAAGATTTAAGTGCCTGTACTCTCTGTTTAGCCCCTTCTTTAAGGTGAGGTAAAAAATAATTAACCATTCTAGACATCCTATAGTGTTTGGTTGTATTAGGTCAAAAATGGCAGTTAGAATAAAGCATATGAAAGCACCTGGTTAAAAATGTACCACTTGGAAAGCTTTTAAATGTGGATCATACTGCATTTTTTTCTTTTTGAGAGAGTGAGCAACAGAGAAAGGAAAAGGGACAGAGTACAAAACTCACTGCTGCTCTTAACCATAATTGTTTCTCTGTCCAACTTTTAAATAGAAACAAAAATTTCCCATTCATTTTACTCCAAAATAATCTAAAAAAGAACAGTAAAGGTATTACTGCTATTGGCAAGCACAGGACAGTCATTTATGCAAAACATTTGTGCCGATTAAAAGAATACATTCCATTTTAATTGTTAGAGAAAATTGACAAAGTTACTGAAATAGATCAGTGTTCAGGAAGAATTTTCCTAGATGGAAGCTTTTTCTGGGAACAAGGCCACCAGAACAACAGGAGACAAAATTAAACAAAACAAACCAGATATTTATTTTCTTGCTTCCTCTAAATTTCTATGCATCCTGACACCTGGCTAGTTGTTTAACAATAGTAATTTGTAATGTTATCACACTGTCTGGCAGTCCTACTGCTTGGTGTATTACTGTGCTAATTTAGTAGAGTGGATTACTATTGCAAGGTTTCACCTCCCAATTCCAGGTCTTGGAGCCTTCCTTAAGCAACACATAATTAAAACACACTAAAATGGAAATCAGAAATTGAGCAGCTTTTGTCTCGCAGGGCGTTTGCACAGTTTGATGAGAACATCTGTGATAAATTATGGTTCCAAATCTGCTAAGGGCATCAGTGGTTTTTTTACCTGTTTTCAGCATTACTATTACAGGAACACTGCGCATTATTTCTGCATTCAGAATTCAGGTTTTAGGACTGCGCCTTGCTGAATCATGTCAATGCTTTTGTTTCCCATGTCCCCAAAGTCCAGTATTTTTGCCCAAAGCAAATTAAAAAAAAAAAGACAAAAAAAGCTTTTTTCCCCACTTCTTCTCCTCAAAGGCAGCTTTGTGCTACTGCAAATATTTAATCTGACTACATACACCGAATCTGTTAATCTGATACCGTGAGGAGGAGGAAATCTAGGAGTGGTCCCGGTGTGGTACTTGGTTTTGATCTGCTCTGAAAGAAAGTGGATACACTTGCATTTTTGACCAGGAACGATCTTTGAAACGTTCTGTTCGTGGCTTTGAAATGTTGATTGTCTTAGCCGGATAAAAAGATTAAGGTGGCTCATATAATTAGCTGCTTCCTGGAGAGCCAGCTCCTGCAGGTAGGGCAGGGAGCATTGTTCTCTATTGTAAACCCCAAAACTTTGTAGTTTGGTGCTCTGCTCCCCCTGAAACACTTGCACAGTGTTTCCTGCTGCTTTTCCACATCACTCCCATCCTCCTGCCTCCCGCTGACCAGCTGCTCTCCTGCTTGGATCCTGGGGGAAGTGTTATCCCACCTCCTGGGACTCTGGCAGCTGCTGGTCACTCAAAGTCCGGGCCTTGGGTATGGTAGAGCTGGTGTCAAGGTGTCTGAATCCCAGCAGAAGGCAGTGTTGGGAGCCTGGATGCAGGGGAGTTCACAGCAGGTTTGGGTCAGGTTGAAACTTCACTGCTCCTTGGTATTTGAAGTTTCAGGGTTTTCATGGAAGGTGGGACAGAAAGAGCTGAGGCAAGTGAAGAAAAGGAAGCAGACAACTCTGCCTAACAGCATTGATGTTTATGTAGAGAGTGGCCAGGAAAGGGCAAAATCAAGTTGGCCAGGGCTGAGATCTGGTGAGGGTCAGGTAACATTCCAGGCCTTCTTGTGGAATCCTGGCAGAGGCACTGCAGCCAGAACTGGCTGGGAGGACTCATCCATGTGTCAGGGCCAGCTGGGAATAGGGCTAAGCTTTCTCTCTTCTTTGGGACCCTTGTGTGGGTCTGTGATGGGAAGCTTTCCCCAGGCTGTTGTTGGAGTAAGGAGAATTGTGATGGTGGCTCCTGCAGCTGCACAGGTCTGTTGCATCCTCCCTGCTGGCCTAGGGCTGTCATGGGACCCCTGTCACCGTACAGTGATGGCAGTGTGTCCCCACTGAAGGTTTGTACACTCAGCAAGGGGAAGGTCCTCTACCCAAACTGCTGTTTCATGGGAAGATGGGTGGCATCTCTTGCTTGTGTTTGATCCTGTTTCTCAGCAGGATGCCCAGTCCCAGACAGTGTTCATAGCCCTTCCTCCACATTAGAACTAAAATCCCTTTCCCATCCCATCCCATCCCAAGCTTAAGCTCCTCAGGGACAGTCTGCATTCAGCTCATTGCAGATGCCCTGAATCCCAAGGTTCATAGGGGAAATTTTGTGTCAGGGTCCAGCTTCATGCCAGCCTGTTGGTGGGGAAGCTGTCAGGCTGGTGGGGAGTGCCAGTGCTCCCTTTTTTCCCCTTTGGCTGTTTGGGAAGCTCTGACTCTGGCTGGTATAATTTCTAACTGCAGGGGGAGATGTTAAATATCAAACCAGTGTTGATTGGATCAGAGACGGCCTCAAAGAAAGAAACCTCAGACTGTGCCAGATTAAACTTCACACTTCACCATTCTCCCCCTTTCATTTCTTTGCCGCCTCGTTCTCTGCACAAATAAACCTCATCTCCCCGCTTTCTACCAATGAGACAGCATTCATGGGGCAGGAATGACTTTGTTAACAAAATCAGTCTTCATTTCCCAGGTCCTGCTGTTCCATCAAACCCTGGGACATGGCAGCTTTGATTACTCTGGTGATAGGATTAGAGGGGGGAACAAGTGCTGGTTAATAAAAGGCCGATGGGTGGTCCATCATGTTTGGCCACTGACAGCTCTGCAGCCTCGAAGCTGGACCTTCAGTGGCAAAACAGTAATATACACAGTAATATATAGTCAGGGCCACGTCCTGGACTCTCTATTCTATCTGCCCTGTCCCCTTGAAAAACTAAACATTTCTGTGATCACAGAGCTGGGATTCTCCAAGCTGACAGGACCAGTGTAACTGACTTCAAGAGAAATTTACTTGTTTGTCCTAATGAAAGATCTGGGCTCAGAGTTTTCTGAACTGAATTAAAAGGCTCAGTTTCAGAGCTAGCTGACTTTTAATAGTCCGTGTAGTTTATATGAGAGAGTATTACTGATTTTTTTTTAAATTTTTGAAATGAAAGTGGTTTTTGCCTAGTAGAAATGTCACCTTCTTGCTTTTATAGATTTTCAGGCTTCGTGAAGAGAGCAGGAGTCGTCAAAAACAGCATTACCTCTTTTGATTGCTGAATGTTCTTGAAAGAAATGTTGTTAAAGCGTTTGATTTCACATAACTATACATAGTGCACATACTTTTCAGCTTGCTGGCTTTTGTTAAACTATCACTCCCTTCACCCCCTCATGCCCCAGGGTAAAAAAATTCCCCCAGCAAAATTAACCTCGGGGCAGAAATTCATACAGCAAAAATAGAAATCCTTCCATTTAATTCCCTTTAAATACTAGTGGGAGCTGCTTTATGTCTCCACCAGGGGAACTGTTGAGGATGAAACTATGCGAGTATTTAAACTACAGTAGTGGCAGTAACACCTGGAAGGATCAGCAGCTGACGTTTTATAGCTGTGCCCACCTGTAGGTGTTGCTCTGTGCAGTCAGTGACTGTGTGCTCCTGCCCCACAGCCCCTTGGAAGGCTCACCCAGGCATTTGATGCCTATTAAGAAAACAGCCAGTCACTAATGATAGCTCGAGGGGCAGCTGGCAATTCATCTGATTTATTTATTGTGTATATAAGTGCCAAAAGTGTTTGTGCAACAGGTCAGGTATGAGCCCTTTCTTTCCCTCTGATTCTTCACACTTCCCTTGGTAACATCCAAGCCCAAGGCAGGTGTACCTGCCTCCCATGAGCAGGTCTGGAGGATTCTGCTGGTTGATTTGTTTGCAAAATTATGGGTGCTGCCTGTGATTGGTATTAGGTAGGAGTTACATCTTTGTAAGATAGACCTTGAAAGGGAAAAATCCCGAGAAAACAGTCTGACAGACACTCAAGGGAGTCCCTACTGTACCTGAGGCAGCTTAACTTTACCAGTGTATAGAAGTCAAATAGCAGAATTGTGACATTTTTTCCTGTGTGTGTTTGCCACCTCAGAGCTGCTAACCCAGTAGGTACAAAAGCCCTTGTTTAGTAAATGGTATTTTCACAGTGATGATTTTAAATCTGTTTGTTATTTGCTGTCACTTTGTGATGCTGTTGCAGCAGCAGTCAGGATCCTCCTCCAGGCCCAGAGTTCTTTGCTTATAAACAGAATGGACCATTGACCTTAAAAACCTCAACTTCAAGTACAGTGCAACCTACAGTCCTTAGAAAGTCTTTAACAGTCTCCCCTCATCTCCCTAGTGAGCAGCAATCCACGTTATAAAGCCAGCCCACATCATTCGGGTGAGTCAGAGGTTCCTGGATTGCAAAGGCCAGAAATGATCTTGAGCAAGGGCACTCGCTCACCTTGCACTCCTGCAGGGAGGAGATCCGTGGCAGGGCCCCTGGCAAAGCATACTTAGGGACTTCAGAGGGACAAACTGTAAAATAACAGGTTTCCCCTGTGCTAGGCTTTACTCTGCAAACCCTAATTAATCTTTTCACTGTGCTTAGGAGTTGATGAGACAGGTAAAAGGCAGAAGAAGTCACAGTGTTACTGCTTGAGCCATGTGAACTTGGAGTGATTTTTTTCATCTTCTGCTCTTATTAGCGAGGTTCCCTGCCTGCTTGGATGCATGACTGTAAGCTGACATCCTCAGAGCACAGTGCTTAAGTTGTAGCACAAAAATGGAGATTTTCAGCAATGACTGGTATTTTAGAAACTTCGTTGTTTTTAACTTTCAAGGGTCAGTGTTAGAAGAGCCCCATTTTGCAAGGAAACATACCTGCCTTGTGTTCTCACGCTTTCCCAAATCCCTCTTCCAAGCAGACAACCAGTACAGATATCTTGATGACACTGTACTTAAAATCTGCAGAAAGTACTGTGAGTTGATGACAAAATTTCAGTATCTTTGTGAAGCTCTCAAATTATTTCTAGGTTGCAATTACTAAGACTTTTTTTTCTGAACATTGAAACAATTTTTGAACTTAATACTCCTTCTGTAACCCCAAAAGCGTTATAGTTTCCAGCTTGCTCGAGACACCAGAAATTAAACTGGTGCCTGCAGAGCTTAAAACTGCAGATATTAGTGTTTGAACTTAATAACTCTGTTCTTAGGCTGGAATTGGAGCAAGACTATGCCCTCTGCAGAGTGGGAGTAGATATGCAACTGAACTGTGAGACTGGTTGTATCCGTCACAACTGGCAGTTATGATGTCTCAACACCTCCATGAATTTGCTTATTCTGGTGCTCAAGAGAACAATACAGCTACCTTGTATTATTGTTACTGTTTATTGGATCTAATTGTCATTTAAAGGCACAGAGAATGAAAAGTGACCTGGTTAATACCTGTCAGAAGCTCAAGCAGGAATTCACACTCATGTCTGCTGCTTTTATCACTAGTTATTCCAACAGCAGTCCTCCACATTTGGATTTCCAATATTTTAGAGCTTCTGGTGCAAGTAATTTCAGGACTTCTAGCACAATATAAATGAAAGTTGATAAAAACTGTAAATGAAAACCATGTGCTCAGCATTTTGAAGTGGATATTGTATGACTTGAGGAGGCTCATTAGCAAAAGTATTTTTAGTTTGAATGAGATCAAAGACCCAAGATTTTTCCACTTTGAGGGTCATTTAGCATAATCCTGGACACCCCATTTCTCATCATACATAGACTCCCAGTTATGCCTGAAGAAATCATCATCTCTGAAATATTGTAATTAGATTTATTATCAGTGGACCACTGCTGATCACCTCTGTCCAGGCACTGCAACAATGCTGAGGGGTTGAAGAGTCTTGCAGGTGTCAAAAGTGAGTTTTATTCCTGACTTCCTCAAAATCAGGATTGCAGCCCGTGCCAGTGGGTAGCAGTGTTAGAAGTGACAGAGCAAATCCTGTATGTTGTACCCATTCCAGAGAGTCCCTTGAAGCCAGGGAAAACACTGAACCATTCCCAGAAACTCCTAGTAGCACATAGAGAAATGGTTGTAAAACAAAAAAAAAGAAACTAATCTGATTTCTTATTTTCCTAGGCTCAGTTAGTGTGGAATTTATGAAGACTTCCACATGAATTCCAGTCCAGAGGTTCTTCATGCTTGGGTAATAGGAGTTAGCTAAGATGAGGCAAAAAGCTAGGAATTCAGTCACAGGCAGCATGTTAGCTGTATCAACAAAATTAAGGAAATAGCAACAAATGCTTTATGTTTCCCCCAGATCTAATTAAACTTCCTTGCTGCTTCTACCCTAACTCTTCTATTGGGGCACTTGTTAGGAGACACAGGTATCTCCAATATATAAAACAGAGAAGAAGCTGCCTTCATAGAGCAAAGCAATATTCATCAGACTCCCTTAGTGAGCCAAGGAATGAGAAAAAGGAAACAAATCTTACAGTTATTTTCTAACCTCTTTCCATTTTAATAAAAGTCAACTTATGAGGAACACAAGAAAAGTATTTCTTTCAAGTAGGCAGTTGTGTCTTGAAAGTATCCCCTCAGTATTTTAGAGACTGTACTAAATCTGAGGTCTGCATTAGACTCCCTCACTTTTGTTAACAATCACAATGAAGACTGATTATTCTCTGTACGCTTTCTGCCACTGCACAAATTTAACTCTCCTTTGATTTCTTGCAGCCTTTTCCTATTACAGGTGACAGCATAATAGTGATGGGGAATATTTATTTAAATGTGAGACCAAATGCTCACAGTGCAGGAGTTTGCAGAGTCAGCAGAGAGGGAGAGGGCAAAAGGGTGATTTGAGAAACATGCCCAAATTTTTGAAGGTCTTTGTATTCCTGGCATGTGCTTGATTTACAGTTTTAGAAATGATCACTGAGATAAATGTTATGCCAGAAGGAAGTGTGACGGGACGTCCAAATGTGTCTGATTGGTTGTAAAGCACTGGTAAAATCATCACAGCACTATTAATTGTGAAAATGCTAAGCCTTACAGTGAGAGGAACTGGTCCTGACATACTGGGAGTCAAATGGGATGCTAACTTGTAGTTTGCTTTCAAGCTGAGGTAATTCTTTATTTTGGGGATATCACAGAGGCAGGAGAGGTACAAGTGTGCAAAAAGGGCCTAAAAATGTTGTTTACATAAGAGCTAATGATAGAAAAAGCCCTTTTTTTTCATAATGAATTTCCTGATTAAGACAGGAAAAAGCTAGAAAGAACATTCTCAAAAAAGCTCATGATCTGCTTGCTGGAGAAGGTAGCTTACTGACACCCAGAACTGAACAAAGTCAAGTTTCTAATACAAAGTTATGGCCAAAACAATTCTAATATGGCTGAGCATTCAAAGAACTGGGATGCAGTTCAGCTCCCTCCGCATTTCTCCTTTCCGTTTACAGAATACCAGTGAGAAAATACCTCCTCAGTCAATGAGCCCAGGTTGTACCATCCTGAAATAATCCAGGTGTTTTGGTGGCAAGATGAAGTTCAGAGGCTCAAGGCAACAGGTCTTCACAGGCATGAAACTGTCCAGCTTTATGGGTCAGCTTTTCCTTGTCTGCACACTGGCACTGGCCAGCTTTTTTAATTGTGTGAGGCCAGAGAGGATTTTCTTTATTAACTAGAGTGGCTTGGCTGTGAAATGAGACATGCTGTACAGTATATAACTCAAGCTCACTTTCAAAGGCATTTTTGTTGAAGCTGGGTATCCAGAGAGATCTGAGCCCTTAACATGTATTCATCTGAAACACACTCTAAAAACTTCGTAATTTAAGGTCAGCATTTACACTGGTTCATGTTCCAGTAATGGAATAGTGCTTGCTTTTAAAAAAATACTAGATTTATATCTAAATGTATAAAGATGGCTTTTTTCCCTGAAAATGAAACTGACTGCTCTGAGCACTTGCTGTGTGTTAACTGTGACTGGATAAGCTTGGAATGGATGTACCCTCTAGGGACTTCAGCATATTATGGCTGTGACGTGGAAAGAAAGCATCATTGATGCACTTGTACTTGTATTAGTTGTTGGGAATCACTTGTAGTAGTACCCTTTTGTACCCTTATTTTAGGAAGTGCAAAGAGCTAAAATCTCCCAAAAGGTGTCGTATTTTGGCACATTTTGGATGGGTTTTGTCATTACTGACAAAGAGATCGCAGTGGAAGATATTCCTAAGAATGCAAAACACAATCACTAAACCCACACAAGATCCCTTATCACACTCTCTCTAAAGTTGTTGCAGGTTCATTTGAATTACACTGGAAAGATTTATCTCTTATTAATGGAGCACTCTTCATTTTTTAAAATTGAGTTGTTGTGCAACACATCAAATAACAATGTCATAACACATCATAAATCAGTTTGTTCACTGAAGGATTCCACATGAGTTAATCTAACATCCTGGACACAGTTCATGAACAGTTAATTTTAGCAGTTCTCTTTGATACATATCAGTTAAGGCAAAGCAACTCCAGCCATTATGGAGTAGAGTCAAAACTGGTTAACGGCAAAGCAAGTACAGACAGAGATTGTTCACAGATAAAGCCTTTGGCAGATCATTCAAGGGATCTTTGCTTTATATATAGAACAATTGTAGCTCTAATACCAGCAGTGCAGACACTCTGGGACAAAGAGAAAATACACACACACACATACACACCAAACCACAGAAGAAAACCACACACACCACTTGGTACTTGAGTCTAACAAGAAAGTCAAGCTAAAGTTCACCAACCCTGACGTAGCTACCAAAGAGCTCTGTGGCAGGCAATGAGATGGGAAGAACCACCCCCAAAAAAGCGTTCAGGAATTATTCCCATTGTCAGTGTGGGAGAAACTGAGAGTGTTTGATTTGAAACACAAAGTCATCCGGCGGCCTGCCAAATGCCATTTATCTCAAGGTCACGCAACGTAAATAACCCAAGGGTTAGCTCCAAAGCAGGAGGTAGCTGAACAAGAGTAGGGGAAGGGATTTCTCTCTCTTCCCTGAGGATGTTTGGCATGCTACTGACAACGTTTTGAGGCCTGGCGCTCCTGACAGGTCTGGTATATTCAGAGCAGTATAACACAGCAAAAGCAGAGAATAACAGCTGAATGTAACATCATGGAAGGGACCATGGTTTGAGACTAAGCCACTAAGCTGTCGCACATGTTCTGCAAGAATTAATCAGGGACACTAATTAGAAAGGAAAACTTCAGCAGAAAAAAAAATTCTCTTGGATGCTTAACTCTGAAAAGATTAATCCCTGTTATGCAGTAGGGACAACCAATGTTTATTTACTGTTTAGCTGAGTGGTCACATGAACTTTTCTGTTCTTCTAAAACATGAAGTATCACAACCTTCTTACACTTTTTAAGAGAACAACAAGTTTAGCAACTGTCACATCAATAATCCATCATTATCAGTCAGGGAAGGAAGAGGTGTGTTTTCCCAAGAGTGCTTAGACCTGAGGGTATAGCTTGGAATATAACTATAGGAGAATCCAAAAAGACTTGGCACCTGTTCCCCTGTTTTCTGGGGCAAAGCTCAGTGTAGTTCCCGTTAAAACAAATCAAACAAGTTGGTGATCCTTATACTGGGAACCCAAAACTGTATCTCTTGAAACCAGGCAAGGTGTCTTTCCTCCTGGTTTATGCAGAAAGGAGTTTCATGTAAACAAATAATTTATTAAGAGAACAAGGGAGAAAAGAAATGTTAGTCAATATTCTTCTGATTTATTTGTGATTTTGATAGGCTTAAAAACCAGACTGAGTAGAGTTACTTGTGATTTCATGTCAGATTTTTGATGCCATGAAAAAAAGTGAACTAAACTCACTAAGTCAGAAGGAGAGATTCAAACTAAAAGTGTTTTGATTCAGCCAGCACTTGAGGTCACTCTGCAGAGTCCTGTACATCTCTATGGCCTAAGCACCATTCCTTCCAAACAGAAGGGAAGCAAGCTGGGCATGTGGATAAGGAACCCTGAGTCTTTGTATACACAACACCGACAATTTTATACCTGTAAGGCCTTACATAACGTGTTGGAAACTGAGGCATGACTTCAGAGGCTGAAATACCCCAATTACGTTACTACATCTGGGGCTAAGACTATGATTTTTCCATCTATAAATTTCTTTTACACCTTTCAACTTATTTATTACTCTTAGAAAAAGAAATATTTGTATGCAGAGGGGCTAGAGTTGATGAGATGGTGATGTGAAGGGGACATCTGGAGAAGTCCAGGCTGATTGTGAACTCCAGAACCTACAGCTCTTTGGGCAAGGGACTATGGGACACATCTTCATCCCCTGGTGAATAGAGTGGCTCCACCCCTCTTTGCTGTTTGAGCCCCTAATGGAACTGATTTTCTCAAATGCAAATGGTCTTGAAAAATGACAGAGAGCAACAGACTTGCATCATTAGCAATGAACCAAGGGCTTGTGTGTTGCAACAACCTTTGTTGAGGGATTGTTGTGTTGAAAATCCACTGATTTTGGCACAAGCTGAAGAACTCAGCAGTTCCACTTTGTATGTCCTGCCATCATTCAACAGGCAGACCCTCTAGCTAGACACTGCAGTAGGGCAGCCAGTTGGCTTCTCCCAACCTCCTTAGGTTTCCAGATGTCATAACAAAATGAGAGAGAGAGACTTAGCCATCTTCCATGTGTTTACGCTGGAGCTGCTAGGCAGAGACCAAGCCACAACACTGCACAGCTTTTCAAAAAGGATTTAATAGGCCTCTCTGTAAACAGATCTAAATATTTGCTCCAGTGACATTTATCGCATCACACGTCTGGCGCGAGTGTTTCGTCCTTGTTTTGCTTGCATGTTTGGATTCTCTTATAAACATTAATGAAGTGCTTGAATACAAATGAATATTCCTCCCCCTTTCTTCCCACCCTGGAGGGAGGGGAATGGGAGGGCATGAAGTAATAATAGTTCAACCTTCAACCCATAATTGCTCGGTACATTTTGATGACAGTTTTCTTTCTCACGTGCTTAAAAAGACTTTATTCGGCGTGTACATCTATGCAGAAGGCACTGCACCTTTCTTCAAAGGCAGTGCAGCTGGATTTGGAGTGGGGGGCACTTAGCAGGCAGCAGTGTGTCATTTGATGTTTGAGCAGTCGTAGCAAGTTGACTTGCTGCTGGGTTCCCAGCCAGAATTCTGCCCATCTACAGGGCTTTTAACAGAGGATATATTTAATATATACTTTCCGAGGTGTCTGCTGTTGAGCTGGACAGAATAATGGGCCTGAAGCACCTCAAATCTAACTCCATTTGACAGTTCATCTACCTTTTACTGGAGAACTGGGGCCAATCAATAGGTATTTTCTAGTTACCTACAGCTTCAATGACTGGAGACTATGTGTTTCCAAGTAGTCCCTTCTAATCTTTCAGTGCCTTTAATGGAGGCCCTAGAAAGTGGCTGTCTTGGTCTTGCTTTTGACTTTGTCACTAAAGGAGAAGGAGAGTGTGGGATAAGGAAAGACTGACCAAATCTTGTTTTCATAGGTAGTTTCTGTGGACACAACCTTTAGATTATTCTGTTGTCTAGGCTATGAGAACATAAACCAAATGTATTAAAAGCCTGCTTTCTGATCCTAAGAGGGGTGAAGTTGTGAAACAGATCAAGGCATCATCCCTGAACCTGTTCCAGACTGAGAAAACATTGAGTATCTCATTCCTGTGTGGGAGCAGTTATATTACTACTCCATTCTCCCTGTGCAGTTCAAAATGTCACAATGTCTTCCGTGCACAATAAATTACCATCATCTCCTGCCAGGTGGGACAGTGCTTTGCTCAAGACTTTACTAAGTATCTTTAGTTTCTGCAGCTGGGCTTGTAGGAGCAGTGGCTTGGCTTGCTTGGAAGCCAGTAATAAAAGAAATTTTTTTTTAGTCATGAGAGGCTCTTCAGAAATTCCCTGAACTCATGCAACTAAGCTCTCAGCTCTTTGTTAAGAGCAAAACTGCTGCATTTAAGCTGTGGGACATAAAAGAAGTAATCAATACCCAGAAAGTAATCAAAAGTTCATTCTTCAAACAGTATTTAAGAAAAAAATCATCCTGTACAAGACATCTGCGGGTTTGTTGTGTGCAACAGTACTTAGTGCAAAGGATTTATGTCCCAATAGTCAGGCTTTGGGAGGTCAAGGCTAATACCCAAGAGGAAAAAAATGCATATGTTTCCTTCATCTGAATGATTAGGTATAAAACGGGTTAAAAATTAATACTGTCTTTGGTTTAGCTTGTATATGAAACCATTCAGTCTGCACATACTTGAGTACTATTAGAAAGTGCCTGTCAACTCCATTAATTATCAAATTGCTTATTCAGTGTATGCATTCCTTGCATAAATCCATATCAACTTTGCCTCTTGTAACAGTGTTTGTTTATATGAGCCGGAACTCTCAATCCTGAGCAGTCTGAAATGCCTCTCGAGAGCATTTCTTCATCTGCACCTACAGGGACCCAGGCTAATTGCTATTCAGAGGATGCTCTGTGGGCTGCTTTTTTGGTGAGGAGTTGGGAGTCACAGAATTGTCTGGAAAGGTGTTCTTTTCTCACTTCTGTCCATATTGATAGTTCAGATAGAAGAGACTAAAATCGTTACAGTTCTCAGCAGCTGTGAAGTGCACACTGGAAAAAAAAAGCTTGGAGAAAGGGATAGAAAAAGAAGTTTGCTGATATTTTTGTCATCCTCTTTTTTATGTGCCAATACTAATGGAGGGTTTTCATTTTATAATCTTGTAGTCCAGTGCATTCCTTTGTCCCCGTCGCTCAAGCATTCTGCCTTTTGCTCATTTGCTGGAACACAAACATGGAAGTGTATTTGGAACTAGCTGGAGCCTTAAAAAAATAAAATTAAGGCAAGCTGCCAGATCAAAATCTAATACACAACATATGTTTACAGGGTTATAGTCTCTTGCCATGCTGGCTTTAACAGCACTCCAGTGTGAAGTAGAGTTAATGCCTTCCAAGATCTTTTATCATCCATCGTGCCTATCAAAACAGTAAAAATACTGGTTTTATTTCATCAGATGTGCCTTCCCTCTTGTCTGAAGCCCTTTGAATTCCCTACCACATTTGGGATCAATGGAAGACTATGTCCTTGGTCTTCTTTGTCCAATTCTCCTCCTCTTCACAAGAGTTTGTATGCCTCAGGGGTGACCAGCTTCATCCAGCAGTTTGGCAGGCAGCCCTGAACAGGACCCCTGGTTTGAGAGAAGACAGTAACGTGCCTTGTGCATTTGAAGTGTAACTCATGACACTTTATGAGGAGTCTGTGAAGAGCAAAGGGTTGTCCAAGTGTAAAACAGACCTGACTTGGGCTACCTCAGCTTGTCCACATGTAAGAGGTGCCATTATTTGCTCAAACTTTAGCCCTTCCTTGGGAGCCTTCTGCACTAGGCAGAGGCTGGCATTTGGTGTGGCCAGCGAGCCCCGCTGAGGCTGTGGGGTTCCTTTTGGGCCATGCCTTACACACTGCTGGTGTCTCTCATCCCATGGTGGCCCCAGCCATCCACAGCACAATGGGACCATTGCCACTGGAATGTGCTGCAGGGGAGAGCTGCCAGCTCAAGGCAAGGACCAGAGTGCCAGGTCAACATGTTGGAGTGGGGTGCAATGGACAGCACTGCAAGGCAGAGGGAATAGGAAACAGGGACAGTTGTGCCAGACTCCTGTCACCTCCTGTGGCTGCTCTGCTGTGCAGTAAACACTGCAGAGCCCCTTCAGCAGCAGCTGGATGCAGCCTGGAGAATGCACAGTCCAGGGAGAATAAACTTGAAGTGTCTGAAAATGCTGTGGGATGGGACAAAGCCTTGGTGGGTATGTGAGGCTCTGAAATAGCAGCAGCCCCTCACTATTTCTCCTGCTCATTCTCCATATGTGGGATATACCTGTCCGTGACCCATGAAGCAATCTGGGCCAGCTGGACTCCATGAGCTCTACATGCTCTATTCCAAGCTTATCAGGAGAGCTCTATTAGGAGGAGGCAGGAATTTTCTGAGCCCTCAGAGACAATCCTGACGTGGCCCTTTGTGTTTCAGTTCTCTGCATGCAAGATGGGCAAGATATTAGAGCTATTTATTTTTGGAAAACGATTTTTTGTTTTTTAAACAGAAACAGTGCTCATGTAATTTTTTTTTTGTATTTGAGGAAAGAAACATTCCTTGAAATGTCTCAGTTTCAAATTTAAAGAGAAGTTAGAAAAACCCATGTCTCATCAGCAAAAGAACAATCTGGTGAGTGACCCAGTTGGAAATTTTTGTGCTATTGGTGCATAACAACACATTAAACATAGAAAAGTCTGAATTTGTAATTTTTTATTGAGATATTATTGTTATTCCCCGCTGAGCTGTCCACAGCAACAGAGGTGGAAATCTTGTAGCAGCTTTGGATGAACTTGCCAAGGGAGAAGAAAGTCCTCTTGTGCCTCCTTGGTGGGAGCTCTCTGACCCAGCTCCAGGATGCCTGACTGGTCGGTTGTTTGAAATAGTGTTACTTTACCTCTGTAGAATATACAGAATTCTTTACAAACATCAGGAGAGTAATAGTGCTTTACAGCTTGCTTAGTATGTAATTGCACCTGATTTGCAGCAGGTCAGATCCCTGCTCACATCAGTAATGTCATGCTGTGCATGGTCATTGAAATTCTTGCAATACAGTTGAATGACATGGGAGGCAGGACATGGCAGTTTCATCTCAATATTTCATCAAGGAGGTCTCTCTTGGATTGTCTTAGCTTGAAGTTCATTTCAGAAATAAAAATCGTGTACATGGAAAACACATAAGCTGTAGTATAAATACTGGGTTTGCATGCCTTGCAGATCCAGGACTTTATTCTTTGTAGCTCAGATAACCCAGATCTCACCAGACAACCAGCTTACCCTTTCACTTGATGAGACAGATAGAAGAGGTGGTCATGGTTTAGACTTTGAGGGTTTCTCCTGAGAAATGTCCTCATTCTATCACTAGGGATATGAGCTGCCTAGTTCAGCTTTTGAGTCAAGAGTTTAGCCTCCTGCTTGCAATTCTTGTTTGGATTTGCTGTTTGGTTCTAAATAATTTCTGTATCTGTTCCCATTCTGTTATGCCTATTTCTGTTTGACTGGTCAGTGCAGAGTAATGTTTGAGAGATTCAGTCAGTAAAGGCCATGTTGGCTAATTCCTTGGACGCAGTGACTATCAGGACAATGACCTCTCCCTGACAAAGGCTCTGTTTCCTGTATTTCAGCAGTATTCTAGGTCCTAACCACTTGCTCTGTGCAGAGAGCATTTGCTGTGTGCTTTGCTGCTGCCTGAATGCAGATGTAGGTTTTGGATTATGAGATTTCAAGTTCTGAGAATCAGCATGGGTTTTAATGCTCTTGATGACACAGCCAAATAGTGTTGTTATGATAAAATTCAAAATTCATCTCTGAAGCACCTCTTTCTAGCGTTGCCTCATGCATTCTCAACTAGCAACGTATTCCTTTGTCTAAGTGACTTCCACTGTTGGAACTTTTTCCTAACATATTTAAGGTTTTCCTTTACTGCTTCCAGATGTAGACCCTTGTTTTACCGTTCTTTGACTCTGTAAATATATTTTCTCTGGTTCTAGTACTGCGCAGTTATTTGATAGACAAGATCATGCTCTCTCTTTTAGGAGTCATTTATTAAAGAAAGTTTATACAACTGCAGACAAAAAACAGGCTTCTGCAGAGATTGAATTTCAGGTTTTGTCTTGTTGGTTAACCAGGATTCACACCCCTTCTGGGACAGTTCCTAGAGACACCTCGTGGTTGTCAGGAGCTCTACAGAGTGCATCGTGCTCATGTCAAATTAATTTATTCTAAGCCTCAACATCCAGAGTTATTTAAAAAAGAGTTAAGAGTGGGCTGCCAACCTGCTAATTAAAAGCTAGAAATATTTTCAAGTTCTCCTCTGATGGAAACAATTAAGCAAATCTGTTCTAAAGTGGAATTACCCCCCAAACCCAACAGCAACATGTTGTCTGCCTGAGTATAATTAAAACTATCGAAGGAAATTTTCTATTCCAAGATAAAAGGAATTGTTGGTTAGTTTCTAGATTCCCATACTCCAGTTTATACTCCCATTGTGTAAGAAGTACAGCAGGCAGCTCAGACTACATGGATGCAGTTTGTTGCTGGGATTCTTAGCTTCTCAGTCAAAACCACACTAGCCAGTTAAGAAAAGTAAGTAACAAAGCAAACCCCATTGCTTCAAACACACGAGTCTAGAGTGAGTTAGATGATAAGCTTTGTGCAAGAGAAAGACAGGCTGACTTTTTTAGGTTTCAGGTCATCCATTAATGTAGAAATTTAAACAAGTTGAGTCCTAGTGAGATTGCTCACCAGGCAGTAAGTCTTTCTAATGGTAAATGAGCAAGACCTCAAATTCACTATCTCTCAGAATTGGCAAAGTGTGCAGCCTTTCTTGTGTTTGATACACACTATATGAAAATGATATTTTAAAGAACAGAAGTCTTTAGAGGAATAAAGTTTATATATAAACCAAGCAGTTTTACTGGGTGTGATTGCTCTAGACCCAGCTGAATGGAGGTCTTGTGATTACATTAGTCTTATGTGTTTAGATCCAATTATGCAAGATTATGTTTACCATAATCTAATCACAATTTCATGTATATACATATAAATCAAAATGATAGGTAGGAGGTGGAAATAGTGTTACCTCGCCTTTTCTCAGTGAAAACTGAATCATGCAAAATGCTGGAAACCATCTTTCCATAGCAAAGGAGAATAGTGTCCTACATATGGTTTGCACAAAGCTTTCTTTTCCTGAAGTTAGAAAGTCCAAAGAGTCCCTCAAATTCAGGGGTTCAGTAGTTCCTACTTAGAGCTGGAATAAGAAGGTAAAACAGTAGCAAGAAGAATAGAGTTACGGGAAGTATGAATTCAGAGTGTTTTGCTCTTAATGATAAATCCTCATCTTCATGAATGCAGAAACATGAAAGCAATAAAAATTGTTTATCTGCTTTGCTGATTTTTAAAACATCTTGGTTGAGCAGGAGAGTCTCATTACTGAAGATAACAACTCCAAGTCAGCAGTAGGACTTCATAAGGATTTTTTTTCCTTAATCAGAACCTAGAACCACCTAGAAAGGGTTAGAGTTAGCTGTGTGTGTTACCATGCTTGAGCTGAGATTGTTTCTAGGAGTACTTCCACACGTTTTCCATAAATACCCATGCAGTCTCCTGGCACTGGGCTGTGTATCCAGCTATTACTTCTTTCTGTTCTATGGAAAGCATACACTAGCTAGGGTAACATTCAGGTCTTCCAAGCATTAAGGCTTAAAAAAAAGTCACCATGTTTACTTCAACTTTCCCTTTCTAAATTGCTTTGACAGCCCTGTGCTTTTTTAACTCGTTTTGGGGAATATCCAATCTGCCATTGGAATTATTTGAATTGTACAGAAAGAAAGGAGGGCCTGTTTCCCTCCGAATTCCATATATTGTGTCGCTGGAGCTTTTCATGTTCCATAAACAATGCTCTCTTTTTCTAACCCTCTCCCCCTCCTGCCCATAGCCTGACTTTCTATAATTTTCTTGACATGGACAACTCAGCATTTTTGTGAAAAGCTATGACTGATTTTCTGCAGCTTTACAAACAGGAGCTTGCTGGTGATTTCAAGAGGATCAGGTAGTTTGATGCAAGTGAGACTGGGTCAAGACTCTGGGACTTCAAACATGTCTCAGCAGTGCATCTAGTTGTGAGTGATTGTTTTCCCTTAGAGCATTCATGATCTCCAGTTGGCAAGCCTCCTCTCATAACTAAGGAGACATTTGGAAAAAAGTTGGTATTTTTAAATATCTTCTTAATCCCTGTAGAACTCTAGCCACATACAAGCAAGTGGCTTCATTTTTCCACACGCTACTCTTTTTTTTAGTTAATAATTCAGTTATTATGTGAGTGAAATCTCAAGAGGTACTGCGAGTTGCAGGCACTCTGCCGTTTAAGTTCATTTCAAGCTTCCTATGAGTCTTTTAATACTTGAATGGTGTTTCATGGTCTGTCTTTGACGACTCATGAAGCTGGATCCCAGGAGAAAAATCACAGCCTAGATAAGCAGCTATGGTAGATATTGCAAAAGTAGTAGTGCTTGTGTAGCACTTCAGTGGCTTGATGCCTCAGTATATTTTTGTTTCTTTCTTTATCAGGAAGATGGATAATTTCCAATCTTAACGACCATGCATGGGAAGGATGAATAAGCAGTATTTGGGAATGGAGTGTGATTGGTCACACCCTTGTCTGGATGTGCTTGCTGGTACATTTTGCGTAGCATTTCTGGAATACTTTCTTTTTGAAGTGAAAGGGTTATTGCAGCATTTGATTTCAGCCTTATAAAGGCTTTAAAAGAAGTGCCAAGCCCCTGTAGTCTGGAAGCAGCAACACTGACCATGTGCCATGTCATGGAGAGGAAAAATAACTCCCTTCCAATGTTTGCACTGAACACGAGTGTCACCATAAAGCTTGCTCTTAAACTGCCTTGCAGCCTGACAGCTTTGTGGTGGACCTGAGAGGTCTTGGGTTAATGTCATCTAATGCATCCTAATGGGTAGCCTAATTGTAACTGCCATTCCAGCTGTCCCTTGTGGGTTTAACTCATGTAAATGAAAACCACAGCTTTCCAATTTACTCTTCAGCTTGAAATATTATATTCTCCTTAAGTAATGTGTTTTAATTGCAGAAGCAAGATATAATATATATATATGGAAAGAGTGGGTGAGAGCATTCAGGTTGTATATTAATAGCAGGGCTTCTTAGCTGTTTCTTTTCTCCACCAGTGACCTGTCTTCTCTCACCTGGCTGCTGACTTAACAGACAGGCAACGGGCCCCAGCTGATCCAAGGGGTGAGGCAGCAGGTTGAAATGTGTGGTCACCTATCCCAGCTCCCATCTGCTGCAGGATGTGCAGATGGTTGGACACAGCACCCTGAAGCTTGCACATGCCCACTTGATGTCAGTGTGGAGTGACTCTCTCTGATTTACGTTGGCAGAGAAGATCAAAACCCAGCTTAAAAATTAGGTGACAGAGACATAAAAAAAAAAGAAAGAAAAACAATAAAGAAGTCAGTAGACACTCAGAGGCTGGGAAAGGCTGCCAAACAAGCATTCCTGCCCTTGCTTACGATTCTCCACCACATACAACTGGCTGTGTACGTCTGGGAGCAGCCAGCATAGTGATCTATTCATAAAGGGCCAAGCTCAGGAGCCGACCTGCAAGGCTGGAGTACACTGACTGCACATGGGGAAGGTGGAGCCAGGGCTCCGAGGGGCTTCTTGGAGTTGTGCAGGACAAAAATCCCCTTCTTTCCAGCTAGCTAGAGAGCAGGCACATCAGGGGGAAAGAATGGTGTTGTGCTTAGGGCTTTACGCTGGGTTTTGGGACAGCAAGGACCAATTCTCTAGTTGAGCAGAGAGTGTAATTTCTGTAATCTGCAGCTGCCTGTGTCCTTGTGAGGGGCCTTGTCCCTTCTTGGAGCTCCTGCAGGGATGCTCTGATGTAGATGCTGCCCCATGCTCACTACAAGCCTGAAGCAGAGAATAGCCAACACTGCAGAGGGATGATTTTGTCTTCCCTGCACTTGACTGGTTGACCTTTGACATGTCCTGTTCCACCAGGTCTGGACAGAGAGAGATACATTCATGGAGCACATGACCTGCTGTGTTCTAATGAAGATGCTTTTTATCTATGCCATTGTGGAGAACTGCATTGAAACCCACTCTTTGCTTGATGTGGAGCTTCTGAGTGGGGCAGGACAGAGGTTGTGAAGGAAACAGAATACTTCTCTTCAAAATGGGCAGCCATAGCTGTTGTTTTCAGGACAAGGATTTGTGTGTTCTCATTGTGGGTTGCATGCTCTTAGCCTCACCTCGTCCGTCTCACACCAGGGGCAAAGAGCTTGCAATACCAAATATTTCTGTGTCTCTTCTTAAGTGCAGGTATAAACTCCCATGTACAATCCACAGCATTGGAGCTCATTCAGGAAATGTTTAATTTCTGCTGTTATTAGTGGTGTGTAATTGTAATTGGTAAGCAGTCACAGGGGCAACACCTTTACTCTGCTTAGTGAGCCATTCCTAAAAAGGGACAGAAAGACCAACAGTGAATGACAGATATTTTTTGCATGTGCTTGAACAGTATTTCCCTAAGCCCTTAGATAGACTGGGCAGTATTGCTGCCCTTGGGTGTCCTCTTGTTGGTACCCTCTTAACATCTGAAGCAATCTCAGATCAGTATCTAGAAGAGCAGTGGTTGTAACAGTTACTCCAAGTCTTTCCACAGAAAACCTAATTGCTTTTAGCTCAACATTGTCTTTTCCTCTACTTTTCTTACCATGTGTTTTATGATAACTTACCTTTGGGAAACAAATCTGGTTGTGGCACTGAGCAGGTGCTTCTCACCATTTCAGCTACTGGCTGTCCATATCAGGGTGGCAGCTACTTTCGAGGTGTTAGGTCATCACAAGAGTGTGAATAAAAGTATAATCCTGACTCGAGGTTTGCTCCTGATCTATTTAAGAAATAGCCTACGAGGTAGATTTGTGGCAGCCCTAGATGGGTTCTCCAAATATGCAGGTTCTGTCAGCATTCCTGATTTCCTATCACTAAGGTAAGTCAGGCTCTGCCCGGTTTCAGCTTTGGGTGATAAGAAATCCAGAAGTCAGTTGCTAACAGTCACAGCTTGCTTGCATCTGTACACACAGAAACACACATGCTGAGGGACAGCAGAAAAGCAAAGCTCTACAAAAGGAGTTATTTATCTGGTTCTTTGTTTTCCTCCTGCCGCGTGTGAGCACAGCTGGGATTCGTGCTCGGCTGGGGTTTCCAAGGGGCAGGCAGCTCTCCTCTGAGCTGGGGGTTCAGAGCATGACTCCTCCACAGAGGTAGCTCAGTGTGAGGAGCAGAGCTGCACTGACCTCACACCATGAGCAAACGAGGCTCCCAGTAAGTGATTTGGCTAGGAAAAAATGGTAGAAGGAAAGAAACTAAAGAAAGCTTCTGAGCGGGGGGTATTTCAGTGGTCTGTTTTCCACTGATCATTACAAGATTAACTGCTGGTCATGTTCCCAGTTAGGCACTCTCAGAGCTTTTTTGATCCTGGGCAACAGGTTTATTTGCCTAATTTATTGTTGCTCTTAGAATTTTAAACTCAAATATAAATTAAAGGCTTTTGTTCTGTACAATTTAAAAGCATGTCTGGGATGGGGAGCCCAATATTTGGCTTGGCTTCATGTTCTGAGAAGTATTTCAAGAGCTTCTGGGCATTACTGGGATGAGTTTGGGGCTGGTATTTGTTTTCTGAATTATTTTGATGCTTGATGTTTCTGTAGAAGAAGAATGGTCACTGCCAGCTGTTAAGCAATGAAGAAGAGCAGTGGTTGTAAGGAGCCTATTTAGGCAAACCAGTTGTTGGAGTGTAGCTTCTAAAAGAGGACAAAGTTAGAAGATGTTTTGTTATCACAGCTGATTTCTGCAACCATTAGAGATAATATTCCAGTTTGGAAAGAAAACTTCCAAAGAGCTGGAGAGTATGCAAAACCTAATGAGTTACAGCTACAAGATCTGCTGATTATCCTGTAAGAAAACTCAGAATGTATCTGCATCCAAGAATCTGAGAATCCTTCTGTAAGTTTAATAAATGTATGGGGAATGCGAACAAGCTGGCCATCAGTATAAGCTAAGATAAAAATACCTCTAGGAAAAAACCCAGAATGAGTACAATCCATGCTAAGGGAAGAGAACATCATAAAAAGAGTTTCTCAAACCTTATAAAAATGAATCTCTGCTGATTTGAGATTCAGTGCAGAATGGAAGTGAGCTCCATTAAATAACTTTGATTTTTGTGACAGAACCTTGGTGTTTTTTCAGAGATCTCAACACTGAAACATGGAGGACCTTACTTCCTATGTCATAACTCTTGGATAGAGGTATGAGCTGTCTTGGAACAAGTGCTTGTTTGGGGCTTTAGCTTTTCAGCAGTGGTTCATCGTTATCCTTGGTGTACTGACTGACCCAGGACAAGTCACTTCAGCCCCTCCAGATTTTGTTTATTGAGGGACACTCTGAATTGTGATGGATGGTAATTATATCCCCTCCCTGTGGGGACATTGTAGGCAAGGAGATCACATCTTCAAATCACTTCCATCCAAGTGCCTCTGCAGTGCTGTGCCTGCCAAATTTGCTAAGCTCTTTGGGGTACCATGCCTCTTCTGTCTTTGAAACTTGTCAAAATATCCTACCTCTCAAAAAAGATACATTTGGGATGTCAGTAATTGGAATATATTGTTCTTGGCCCACGGGGAGTCTGACACAACAGCTCTACCTTAAACACAGCAATCAGCCTGCAAAAGCCAACAAAATCCCTCAGACCAAGTGATAACAACTGTTTCACTTTCTTAAATCTCCCAGTAATCTGAGGGATGAGTGAGCTTCGTAGCTGAGAATTGCTCCTAAGTACAATTTACTGGGGTTTGTTTTTTAATACCCGCATTTATTACAAATTTTTTTTAAAGAAGGCTTTTCACAAGATTTGCCAAAGAACATGAAGGTTTGTCGTAACGGATCAAATCACTTATCCTTATAAATCCACTACCCTCTGTCTGCCAGTGATGACTTGGCTCAGCTCAAGAATCAGCTTGTGTAGTACAGCTGGGTGCAGGCAGTGCTGTCCTGAAGGGCTGAAAGCCTCCATCCTCCCATCCCTCCTTCTGACCATGGCAGCCTAGTGTTGGCATCCCCTTCTTGGTGTTGTCAAGGCTGCACTGCCTCTGGTTGGGAATGGCTCAGAGGAAGCAGATAGACTCCAGAGAGACTTTGTACTGAAAAGCTGTCCTCTGGCCAGGTAAGCAGGACAGAAAATTTGATGTAGAATTTTTTTTTTATCGTGGGTCCAGTTTCTTTGGAGGTTGGAGTGATGGGAAAGAAAAACCCAAGGTCTGAAAAGTGATGTGGATCACAAACATGCATAGTAACTGCCAAAAACAATAGGGTCTTGTATTCTGGGTAATCTACAGTAAAAACAGAGACCATGAACTTCATCAGTGCTCAAAAGCTTTGAGCTCCATTTCCATGTGCACCAGTGTCACAGATGCTCCCCGCACTTTCCAGAGATGAAGCTGTGGCTGCTAAAATGAGGTGTCACACATAGGCTGAAGGACACCTCATACTGCTTTTCCTGAGGGTTCAGAAAGCCTGAAAGGCATTTCTTTCCTAGGATTAGATACTTGGGATTTTTTCCTTGCATGTTACAGAGCTGTATACCATTATAGAAAGTTAAGATTCCTGTTGTAGTGAGGCACTGTCTAAATCTATCTGTCTTGGGACAATCACTGCTCTGCAAGCCAAGTGGGTGAAATATTGTTCTGAGGGAAGACATCCAGCTGTTCTCTGCCCTGAATGGGCCATGTAACCTTGGGACAGTTGTGCTTGGTTTCCCTTTTCACCTTGTAAGGCTTTAACCATGTGGTACAAGACATTTGCTTGTTGAAGGAAGGGCTCAGCTTGCCATCGTGGGCAGATGTGGGAGAAGAGGAAAAACTGAAAACCGTCATGTTTTGGATAGGAAAAAATATCCTGGTTGTGATCTACTGTTGCATACATAGGTCAGGGAAGGATTACCCTGTGGTTAAGGAAGAGGATGGTATCAAGGGACAAGTTCTGTTCCCAGCTCAGCCACAGACTTCCTCTCGGACCCTAACACTTAATTCTTTGTGACTTTGTTTACTCACCTGTCTGATGGGAATAATGCCGCCTACATCAGAGGCAAGTTGTGCTACTCTCTGTTGATGCACGTGGTGTTAGTTAGGAACATTAAAATGCTTTGTGATCCATGGATTTAAAAAAAATGCACTGTAAATGATATGGGCTGTTACTTGAGATTTTAGTTCCAGACACTGTACCACAAATCAAAATATCTCCTTTTATTTCTTACTGTGGAGTGCTGTAAAACATCCAGTGGGCAAAAGGTTGCACTTCAGAAAACTAATGCAAGTTATGGGCAGCCCACCTAAAATCTAATTTCATATTTCATCTTTATATATGTTCTAGTTTCCACAGATTTTTGTCATGTTATTTTCATTCTATATTTACTGGCAAAATGCTCCTCTAAGATTGTTAGTGTTAGATATCCATTGTCCAGTACCATTTGCTTCCATGTTTGGTATTTCAGGTTTTACTTTACATCTGCCTTGGCTTTAGAGAACTTAACTATTCCTGTGCTCATTATTCAGTTGAAATTTGGAAGGAACTTCAGATCTTTTTTTTTCTTTTAAGTCTGTTTTTGTTACAGGCTTCAGTAGCTCACTGAAAAATCCTTTAAGGAAGACACTAAACAGGAAGGTGGGAGCCTCAGTTCACTATTCCACTCTGATCTCAAGCTAACATCTGAGGTCATCTACAGAGTATGATTTTATTCAGGAGACATTCTATTGTATAAAAGGTATAAGGT
Source organism: Buphagus erythrorhynchus (assembly GCA_013400855.1). Classification (NCBI taxonomy): domain Eukaryota; kingdom Metazoa; phylum Chordata; class Aves; order Passeriformes; family Sturnidae; genus Buphagus; species Buphagus erythrorhynchus. The sequence continues at coordinate 28,008 of VZTT01066963.1, forward strand.
TTATACAGTGTATTAAGGCACGTAAAAAACCCCTTAAGAATAGATTGTCTGGGATCACTAGGAAAGTCTGTAGCTTCCACAAGGGCCACCATTTTAAAGAGCCTCACAGGTTTGTAGTGGGGAGCAAGGCCCTTGTCCTCAATAGTGTTAAGTTGCAGCTCCATCAGCCAAGGCTCTCCATCGAGGCATGTCTTACTAGCAGCAAGTGCTTTCTCCTGTGATCTAACAACAGAGGTGCCCAGTGGGGAGAGCCCCTGGCTCCCAGGGCCACCACAGGGTCCCCTCCTGTGAGCCCATGGTGGTCAGACCCACCCAGAGCTGGGGACGAAGAGTTGTGGTCCAGCTGAGCCTGTCTGGAGGCAGCCTGAGTCCAGCAGCCCTGCCCAGACT
>VZTT01066967.1:9227-23968 GCA_013400855.1 Buphagus erythrorhynchus
GGACATTAGGAGGCATTTCTTCACAGAAGGGGTAATTAAACATGGGAATGGGCTGCCCAGGGAGGTGGTGAAGTCACCATACCTGGAGGTACTTAAAAAAGACTGGATGTAGCACTAAGTATCATAGTCTGCTTGATATGGGGGTTTTCAGTCATAGGTTGGACTCAATGCTTGCAAAGGTCTTTTCCAACTGAATCGATCGTCTGATTCTGTATCAAATCTTAAATAAAGTTGGAAATAAAGTTGGAGCTCTTAAAATTCAGTGATTTCTTGTCTTGGATTAATTGCACTAGATGCGGTGCCAGAGAAGAGCATTCACCTGAAAATTAGTACAATTAAAATTCTTAGGAAAGGTCCCCCAAAGCTCTAAATTAGGGAGATTCTTAATTATTTTAAAAAGGTCTTTCAAACTCAAATCAAAATAGTAATATTCAAAAACGCTATAAATTTTGGCTTTGGAAAGGAAATGATAAGTCTGCTAAAAATTCAGAATAACTTTCTCAATAATCAGTATTAGAAGGCAAAATTTTGAGCAGGTACACATATTTTAGGTAAAATATATTAAGGTGACATATCCAGGTGCCAGGGATGTATTTCATTCCTATACAGTTAATTCATAGCACTCAGAATGGACAAATCATTCAACTGAACAACCTGTGGTATTCGTGGCTTGAGACTTATATCAAAGTAATGCCCTAAGATACATGATGTTCATCTCTAGCCTTTAGTTCCCTTTGGAGGAGCTAACATCTGGAAGAACTGATTACTGAAATCCTGGTTATTAAGAAAAAAGCAGCATGAGTGATTGCCTTCTGATCATGTGAGCAAGAAGAGGGCTGTGATAACAGATGGATATTCTAATAATATTTGATATCTTTACAGTTCAGGTAGTTACCATCAAAAGCAGAAAAGAAAAATGCTAAACTTATTGGAGTTCCTGATTCATACTTCATACTTAGGAATTTGACTAAATTGCAAAGTTATTTTCTTTTGGTTTTTTTCATCCTTGGCATGAGGTTCTGTAGCCAGCAAAGAATAACCCTATCTCAGGGGTCTTGTCATATCCAGCAAATTCATTTTGTCTTTGAAGTAGATCTGTGTCTGTCATTCTATTATTTTCTAAAATATTTTAAAAACATGTAGATTCTTTTGGGTTATAACTGCTTCATTCTAATAGCGTTCAGACTGCATGAAAGTATATTTTGGGATTTGCTTTACCATCACCCTCAATTTCTGTCAAATAGTTTACTGAACAACCAGAAAGCTCCTATAAATTTGAGTGAATTGAAATAATGTAATTTATGTCCTCTTTTTACATTTCTTTGTCTCTCAGAAAGACTTTACAATTTTAAACTTACTTTTAAAAATGACAATGAGGAAAGTCGCACCATCTAAGTTTTTTAATTTTATACTCTTCTATCTGTATGCAATTCCATCAAAATGGGTTAAAACTGAGGCAAATAAAAGAACACTAAACATGATGTCTCTTTCTACTTAGGAATCTTAAAATCTAAGTGGATAAGGATGAAAATAAAGATGAATATTTCATTAAGTTTTATCTAATAAGACTTAGTTAAAACCAATTTTCTGCTCCTTTTCATAACACAAGAGATATTAAGGTTAATCATCTGTTTAAATTGCAGTTTGAGCATTATGATTTTTCCTTTTCTCAAACATTACATTCTGTAAGTGAATGAACTCTGCTTCCTGTCATATACATTGCAGTAGAGGAAAGTCTTATCTCTGGAGTCCTACTTTTCTTCAGTCTTTTCCAATTCCACGACTTAAAAGCCATTAGCATTTTCAGAAAATTTGTGTGTTTTATTTGTTGCATTCTTTCACTATTTAGACTTCTGATTATTTATAGAAAACAAGACTTAACATTGATTAATATCAATTTGTTTTCTACTGCTAACCCATAAAGGGCAGTATGCTTTTCTTTTAAGGCTTTTTTTTTTTCTTAGCTAATGTATCATATATTCCTAGATAAGAGGGCCCAAATGTTATTACCAAACTAAAAAGGGAGCTCAGAGTGCACTTAAGTGGTGGATCACTGATTTGCCATAATTGGAATTAAGAATTAACCCATTGATGTTTCCAGACCAGTCCAACTGACTCTCTACCAGACAGATGTGTCCCAGGAGAAGGCAGTCCTGGATAGTGAGAACGACAGCCACATGTCATTTAGACTCTGCACTACTCAGTAATAGTTTTACAGCTTCAGGCTGTGATTACCCTGGCAAAATTAACATAGACAAGACACAGCTTTAAGTACTGGTGAGGCCATTACCTGTTAGTTTACCTACTAGTGCTGGATCAGTAATCATTGCTGCAGAGTTGCAACTCGTCACACTTCAGGGGATAAAATGGATGGAGAGGTATTGATAAAACTACTTTGATTTTTTAGAAAAAATAATCTAAGCATAGGAGCCAAGCCACACAATATGTCTTGATATTAGGATAATAAAGTGGACCCTGGTCCTGTATTTACCTGTTGGAATATGACTGAGAACACAGAGCTATGTGGGACATAGTGACAAGGATAGAAGGAAGACAGAGGTGTAGCCACTTTGCAGCTTCGAGGGAGAGTGATTAGGGATGTGTGGGGACCAGGAAGAGGATAAATATTAAAACACCGAGCCAAGGAATTTTAAAACTGTTCCTAACAGCAAATCCATACTAGGAAGTACACTTAAACAGTGGAAGTAAAAAAAAAAAAAAAAAAAAATATTGGAGACAGACCATTTTAGGAGTAGAATCTTTCTTAAAAAAAACAGGGAGAAAACCACCAAGAGAGTTGATTTTGGGCCAGACATGGAACAATATATATATATATGTGTTTTATTTCAGGATACATAATTTATGTAGTATAATTTTAAAAGTCCTATGCTACCAGGCTCCTTGAGTAGAAAGAGAAGCAATTTTGTCTATTTCTTCCATTTTGGCTCATCCACCCATCTTTATGACAAGGACTCAAATTGAATTTACCATGAATTCCTCATGAAGACTTAATTTTGCAGACCTGTGGAAATGAATTCACTTTTCATGTGATAATATTGTGTTATTCTACACACAACAGAATAGCCTATATTCGAACAAAAAAAAAAAATTACAAATACCTTAGAAAATTTTTATCTTTTGACTCTAGATTATTTTTTTCTTTGAAGGAAACATTCATTTTTAAGACACATTCCTGCCATTAGGGTATGTAGTATGATTCATTTCTAAGATTCTGATTCCATATGGCATGGAATATACCTTTGGTCAGATGGCTTTAACTGTTCCTGCCATATCCCCTCCCAGCTACTTGCAGGCCCCCAGCCCACTTGCTGTCAGAATGAAATGAGAAACACAAAAATTCTTTATGCTGTGCAAGCACTGCTCAGCAATAACTCACCCCTCCATGTCTGCATTAGCAACACAGTTCTCAGCACAAACACAAAATATAGCCTCATGCTAACCACTTTGAAGAAAATTAACCCTATGCCAATCAAAACCAACACAGACTATTACGATACGTGAATTTTTTGGCCAAGAGAAAATATGTCAAAGTTAACAAAATTAATCAGATTTTGGTTTTGGTTCCAAATTTATTCAGTCTTCATTAGCTGGAAGTATCAACAAATTGCTGAATGTTAAATTACTTAAGTATAGTGTTGTTCAGTATTTCCATTTACTAAACTCATGGAAGTGAGTAAATTACTTTCTTAGATGGTTTGCTTCGGGTATTTGGCAACTTTTTATTTCTCTAGAGTGTTGGTTAGAATATTGTAGGTTAGTTCAGCTGAGACCAGCAGCTGAGATGAAAAGAATTATTCAGCTTTTGCTTGTGACCTTTAAATGTGCACTCAATCATGGAATTCTCTGTACTGAAATAGAGGGAAATTGATGGTAACTACAACATATGTCACTAAATGTTGCCTATTACAAGTTATGCACTGAGGTTTAAAAAAGTTCATAGCAGATATAGTGAAGTAAATCTGAGGCAAAGGAACTTTGTTGTAGCAGTTCTGGTACCATCTTTTTGTGTTCTAAGGACGCATCTGGATTTTGTGTTCTAATATCTGTATGGGTGGATGCATTTTCTTTCTTTGGCAAAGGAATTAAGTGCTGCTATATGTTGACATGGAAATTAGGTGCAAATACATTTTTCCCCAATGTAACAGTTATTTGCATTTCCATGTGTCTCACTGAAACAGTTAAGATTTTCAGAAAACGCTGCTAACAAAATACTTATGCTTTATCATACCTTTAAATATTGGGTATGGAAAGTTTGCAAGGGGCATTTTGAGTCACCATTAGAAATGGACTAATTGCTAAAACCTTTTACAGACTGATATTAAGCATGCATATCTTTATGCTCAAAGACAGCTGAAAGACAGCTCAAAGACAGCTACAGAGCAAATATTTCTTTCTGATAAAGTTAAGTGAACTCAGATTGTTCTAGACTTCGTTTTAGCTCTACCACACTTTGCTCATCTGGAATTGGAAAATACTACTAACATTTCTTCACCTAGGCCTATTACAAAAGTTATTTACCTTAACCCACATTTTTTTAATCTTCTCTATTTGACTTGCACTTTTTTTTAAAAAAGATACGGGGTTTTTTTCCTGTTTAAGTGCAATGTCTGGCAAAATTAAATCCTTCCCTTTAATGGTAGTCTTAAAATAGAACCATAATATAAATACAAGTGTTCAGTCATAAAGCAAGGTTTTGTTATATACGAATCTTAGATCAACTTTTTTTATCATCTACTTTATCACATTATCAGCTCCTTTTTTTTCCCAGTATTTCTTTGCTAATTTAAAAAAGGATAAAAATATAAATGTGGTTTTACAGTTTAGTATTAAAATATCATTATGAATATTAATATTCATAAATTTGAGTGCATTCATATGTTAGGAAGTGTAAAGAATGAAAGTAATGCTTTTTGCTGTTGCACTATCTGCAGATTTATGAAGTTCAAAAAGTAAGGTGATGCCACACAGTTTTAGAACATGTTTTAGAACCATAGCAATTCACTTCATCCAAGTAGCAATCAGGGGGCTAGACTTTATTGCTCAGAAAAGAGCTTTTACTTTTTTTATAGTTACTAAACTTTTATCTGAAATTTCAGATTTTGATTAGGCCTCAGTTATTCCTAAATCTAAGTCAGTTCAAATTTTACTATAAATTCCAATTGGAATATATGCACATAAACTAAGATTTTAAATCATGAGTGGAAGCAGAAGGAAGAAACCATCCAGAGTCATCATCTGATGCATATAACTAGCTCACATAGTCACATAAAGGTATTCTTTAATACATCTATTACTTTTCAGGGTGTGATCGTTAAATCTCCATTTTAAGTGGACTGCAAGGGCTTCCAGACAGGAAATATCTTTGCTGATCTGTGCAATTTCAGTATTATAAATAGCACTGTCAGAATGCTATGTGAATGTCAAGCATATAGGTGCAATATTTTTTATAATTAATTATTATTTTTAGTATTTTCAAACAGTGTTTTCTTATTTTTCCAAGGAGACATACGATATTTTTTAAAATAAATATTACTGTTTGGATTAGTGTTCACCTTGAGAAGTAATATTCATAAATTATTAAATGTTCAGCGGTAACCCTTATATTACAAAGTACTCCTTAATATAACTTCCACTAAATATACTGATTATGTTCAGATTTCTAATTAAAATTCTTTTTGAGGTTTAATAATACTCCATTTGGATAGCTACTTCAGAATGTTAAAATGTTCTGTCGTCTCAGCTTCAGTTTAAAAGTGCTCAGACTATACAATCATGCTTCTTCATGCTCTTTGGACTGCTGCACCATTTTGTCACTTCTAGACATAAAATTTGAATTCTGTATGACTCAGCATCTCAGGAATTTTTCAAGGCAATCTATATATCTGAAGTTCCAGCTTCTCAAAAAAGACATTGAAACTGCAGATGATAAGAGTCATGTCGGAGTCTAAAGAGAAATACATTTAAGTAAACAAAATGTATTACTTCCATTATCTTTGTTATAATTAGATATGTGTGAAAATATTAATAAGTAGCAGTTTGGAAAAATATATGGATACACGTGTGAATGTGTGTGTGTAAATATGCACACATATATGCACATATGCATATAAATAGATGTGTATTTTTGTGCACATGGTATTTATGTGCAGTTGCTAAATAATTAAGGTTTTCAGAGACCTTGAAAAGTCTTGGAACCAGATCTTAAAAGAATGGTAATTGTAACCCTCAGTTGGTTCAAATTTGAATGGATTATCTGAGATGGGATGGCTCATAAGATTTAGAAGATATCTGTAACTATTTTATAGATTGCTAAACAATCATGATTAAAAGAAAAATGAAACAACTGCTTTCTTCACAAAAAGAATATGTTGTTAAATTTATACAGGTAGAAAATACGAGTCTGAAAGGCTGGAGTCACAAAACCGTCTTTAATGCACTCAGTAGTCTACAGATAGCATATTTATGAAGTCAAGCTTCCCCAGCACTTAAATCAGAAACTTTAAGAGGCAGAACACAAATAAATTAGCTAAAAAGATGATGGAGAAAATAATATTCGTAACATTCATAATATTAATAAGAATAGCAATTAGTAGTAGCAGTAGTAGTCAAAATGGTGATGATGATCATAATTATGATGTTTAGGAGGCCGGGGGTCCTCCACAGGGTGCAGGTGGATCTCTGCTCCACCGTGGACCTCCATGGGCTGCTGGGGCACAGCTGCTTTGCCACCTGTGGTCTGCACCACAGGCTGCAGGGGAATCTCTACTCTGGCACCTGGGATACTTCTCTGACTCTTATGTCTGCTGGGTTGATTCTCTCACATATATTCTCTCCTATCTTCCCTGGCTACATTTACTGCTCTGCAATAACTTTTTTCCCCTTCTTAAATATGCTATCATATATTGGCATTACTACCATCACTGATGATGGGCTCATCCTTGGCCATGAGCGGGTCCATCTCAGAGTTGACTGGCATTCACTCTGGTGGACAGTGTGGAAGCTTCTACCAGCTTATCACAAAAACCACCCTTGTAGCTCCTCTGCTCCCAAAACTTTGCCATGCAAACCCAGTACGGTCTTTGTTGTAGATATGTGAAGAGATCTCTTCTGTCACTGTGCTTTCTTGAGTGCCTATACATCTACTGCTCTGAAATTTTCACTAATTGCAATTAATGCTTGATTGGATGATACAGTTCCTATCTCTCTCTTTTTTTTTTCAGTAGGAGAAGGTATGAGTAGGAGGTTGTTAATATTTTAATATCAAAATATTAACTTTCTGCCTTTATTCCTTCACTGAACTCTCACAGCTCAAGGGTATTAATGATTCAACTCAGCACTAGATTTTAGTGTATTTGTAACAAACTAATCTAAATTTATGATTTTTAAAGGATTTTAAAAATCTTTGACAGTGTCAATATGCTCATTTCTAAGTATCTCCATATCACTCCAGTAAACTAATTTTTTGTCAGGGTAAAGAAAAAAACCTTTCAACGAGGTACACTCTCTGGTTGAACCTTTATGTGTGAGAAGGAGGTTTGAAGCAGCAATTGGAGAGACTTATGATTCCTGTGAAGTGCAGAAATAGCCAAAGTATGCACTCCTAGCAGTGACAGTAAGAATACAGTATGTTTTGACAAGCACAGTGACATCTTTGAATAGCCTGAACTCTCTGACAAGACTTTGGAGAGAACAGTTGCTTAGGCCCCAGTGTTAAATATGTGTAATTTTAATAAATTATTAGCCTTGTGTATACTCAGTATATTTATACATAAGTATGTAATTGCATTCATTTAAAATGCGCAGCTATCGGGTCTTCTCTGCAACAAAACCTCTCATACATTTTATGGACCATCTTAATCATGACTAACTGGGATATGCCAGAAGGTTTGTCATATAAAATAGAGTGGCTTTATGATAGCAGTCAGCTGGCCTGTCACACAATAAATGCATGTCATGTGTAGAAGACATTAGGACATTGTCAAGGATCCTGACAAATCACTCTTTACTGTAAGAATAAGATTTTTGAATGCTTTGTACTGTGAAAGACATGCTAAAACTAAGGAAATGTTGATTCCAGATAACAACCAGGCTATTTTAAATAAAAGGAAACCAAAAACCATGGATTAGATACACAGATAGTGAAGGGGAGAATGCTTGTTAAAAAAGGTGATTGATAGGGATTTTTGCACAGGGTACCAGCATTCTCAAACAGAGCGATCAGTTGATGGCTGGAGAGTGACAGAAGTCTATGTTGCAATGACCAATATCATCTTCAGCTGAATAGTACGCTCCTGCTCTTCCTGGATGTCCCATATGTCCATGAACACCCACAAGACAGTGGACATTGTTTGATGGAAGATCTATGAAGTTGCATCTTGAAAGCAGGAAGGATCCTGTGTCAGTAATAGCAGGCCTATACACAAATATCAAGTATCCTAGGGCATTAAAAATTACTCTAAATGTATGTGTTTTGGTATTTTAATTTCTTTCCTATGCTTATGCATCTAAATTTAATTCCATATAATCTGATACTGAGAAATACCATGAGGTATTAATCTATTATTGTCCTCTGGAGGTTTAATTTAATCTGGACTTCTTTTTTTTAACTGTGAGGGATGTCAGGATGAAGTGAACTCAGTCCAAAAATGCTGGCTTTCTTTTGCATTTTAGCACTAAAGATGACCACATGTTTTGACAAACAAAGCATTTAACCTCAAAGGTTGTAATTACACAGGCGAATGTGGCATTTCTTATGGCACTATACAAATCTTTTGCAGATTGTGGAAAACATAAATATTCCTAGACTGCCCTGAAGGAAATAATGTTCCAACACTGTAGCAGGAATGTAGCTCAGTGTAAAACCTCATAGGAAATAAAGATGAACATATTTTAAACCTCAGCTGATTTCAGTCTCCCACACTCATACCCACAAGGCCCAAGACATGTATAAACAAACTGTGAGTGTCTGAGCACTAAGATGCCAGTATAGAGGTACTTTTCACAGGTTATTAAGTGTATTGATTGTGAAACCCTTCCCCACACTTCTTGGTTCCTCCTAAGGGCTTGCTGGTTTTAAATGTCTCCTTCTACTCTTTAGGAGCTGGCAGTGATTGATCACTATCCTGCCATAATTCTTTGAGTCATCAGGATTTAGTGCCTGTCTCTCTTCTAGAACTTGTTGTCTTGAGCAGTTTTAGGTAGCAGTGTGCTAAGAGCTTCTTGACCTGGTCCCGTAAATGTTAGCAATGTAGGATGTTTTTATAACCTTTATCTCACTCGTGTTTTGCTCCCATGTGTTCAGACTCTCCCTTGCATAGGTCCATTTTCCCTTGGTTAGCTCCTTTGGTGTCACTGCCAGCTTCAGCTATTGTGGACACTCACTTGTTTGCCTCTCCAGGCCACAGCACCTCTTTTGTTTTTCCTGTAAAGCCAAAGGCATCCTGCTGGTGTTCTGCCTTGAGGGACACCACCACCATGCAGGAGTGTGACTACTGTGTGCCAGTAAGGGGAGGCCTGGGTCCACCAGAGCCCCTTAAGCTGGAGCTGGTGGCCAGGCAAAGCCTGGTGATGGGTGCTCAGAGTGTATTTGCCAGTCTCTCTGCCCAGGAGAGGACCAGGGGCACCATTCTGGCCTCCCTTGCCCAGTGTGTGCTGACCTTCCTGCCTCTCCTGGCAGCCTCCAGCACATGGTCAGAGCTGGCCAGCACCATCACAGCCAGGCAGGCTGTGCCCTCCCACACCTTTCCAGCTACTGAGCAATGCAGCAAGTCAGACCAAAGGCTGGGTCACCACCAGCTACAAGACTGGCCATAAAATCTTTGCAGATGGTCTTGAAGAGCCAGCATTCTTTTTATCTCAGTTTCTGAGTTTTCTCATTTTTACCCTTCTGACTCTCCCCACATCCCACTGGGGGAGATTGAGCAAGTGGCTGTGTCAGATCTTACCATCCTCTTTGTTTAATGGATTCACTTTCTTAGTCAGCTATCATGTCAGCATCTTGTGGAGAGAAGATTTAGTTTTTAGATTTTTAGTCTGATTTTGATTTTGCCTGATATGGATTTTTTTGAGCATAAATAGATTCTAGAAAAATAAAAGATTTTTGCCTATGTGTACACTCCTGTACATAAACAAGTGTGGGGATGAGTCTTTGGTGTAAAATTTTTGTGTTATTTTCCAAATAACATTGTGATGTAAGAAGATAGCATATAAAAACTGTGTCACCCACCTAAAATTCCTTTCCTTCTGAGAAAACACATGCCATGCTTGGCTGATTGCTTACCTTAAGTCTCCTGTCAGAGAATAAATGGGAATAGATCTTTTCTATAACACAGAGCAAATGTTGCCTCTAGGTACAATACTATGACATTTTATTAAGACCTGCTTTTACCCCAAGATGTCAGATTCTCAGTGATTTATTATCTGAAGTTTTTATTCCCATATTCCTTTTCATCTCTTGAATCAATTAGTATGTATTGATACCCTCCAATACTTTCATTTACTTAAAGTAGAGAAACCTGGGTTTACTAATTCTAATGATGAAGAAACCTTAATATTAAACTACTGATGATGTTCAAAATCATTTGCACATGCCTTGATATTGAGAATATTGGATTTTAGCTAATCCCTGTTAGCTCACATTAGTTTAAAAACAAGGGCTTCAGAAATATAATTTGCAAAGATGATGAAGTCTATTGAAAAATAGCTTTGGCACTGTCACATAAAATCTTTCTATATCTGGGGTTCTAGAACATTAAAACAACAGTGAAAGAATCATAAAATCAAAAGCTACAGAGCAAACTATTTTCCTTGATGTAAGTTTTAGGCAATGTGACTTAGTTGACTCCTTTTTTATGAAGTTGCTAAGAACTCTTGATATACTAGTAAAAATGGAAGTAATAAGTGGGAAAGGAAGTGTTATGCAGAACTCAAGGTGGTATCTGTTCTTCTACACCAATACCTGAAATAAACATCCACAAAAGAAATAAATTATGTAACTTCACCTGGAATCATCATAGAACTCATTTTGGAGGTATTTAGGCCAGGCATTTCACTAGTTTCTTTCCAGGAAAATGTTTTGAGATATTTCAAGTAAATGCCCAGAAAGCAATATGATGGCAATGAAAAATAAAAGTATTTATAAGTTCTTTATTTTAAAAACAGGAAGAATTATCTGTTAGAATAGCTGGCCTCAATTGGGCAACTTCCTGTTTCATGAATTTCAGCAAAGTTAGCAGTTCCAAATAAACTCTGCTTTCTTGGTGTGACTGATCAATAAATCACTGTAGTGGAAGAAATATAGACAAGGACAATACGCTCTTTAATCTCAGGGGAAATTGCAGGAAAAGGCTAACCACAGCTTCTGGAAATAAAGCTGAAATTATGTCAGCACAAAAGGAACCAGGCATGGCTCTTATTTCAGCTAAGTGGCTACAACCACTGACTGGATCAACCGATTATATTAGCTGACCTAATCAAGCAGTTACATCAGCTCACTGAATCAACCAGCTGTTACTGTTTGTCCTTGATTTAGCCAAAATATGATAAATGTCTTCCTGAGTTAGACCATTGTAGGCGGGTCTTGCATAAATTATATAGAAAATAAATAATTGACAAATATTAAAATATTAAAGGGCAGCAATAGACTTAAGCTGGTTTAAGTACTTATATTTCTTTCCAGATTTTGGGAATATCCAGCATGTTGATAGGGAGTATATTATAGAGAATGACAATAAGAATCACATTTATATTGTAAATTAAATATGTATTGCGGTTAATATGCTCTGCTACATGCAGGTTGTATTGTGACTTATGTTCATTGTTGTATTGCTCTGCTGAATCAGAGCGCTATGTAACATCAATTACTTCAAGTAAGCAAATTTGGTATTAACCGTTAAATCCTCTATGTGAGGAATGTCTAAAAGAATTTGGTGAGAGAGTATTACGTTCTTGTATTACGTTCTTTGGTTTATTGATATTTTGTCTTTCTGTGTATATAACAAGCCTGTATTGTTTTTCATTTAAAATACTTTTATTAAAATCTTATATTCATGGTCCACAATTTTTTTTACACTATCCTGATAAAGGTCAAATGTAATGCAGAAAAAGAACATAAAATTTCAAGAGGGTGGAGACAGAGCAAGTGAAAGAAAGTATGGCTACTCAATAGTTACAAATGTAGCAGAAAAGGAAGGACCCCTGACTGCATCAGATATTTCCTTTTGTATTTCAGCTAACAATTGTTTAAAATATTATCATTTTGAGGGGAAAGGATAGGAAAGGCTATGAGCATAATTCTGACTTATAACTATCAGTGTTACCTTTTAAATTGAAAAAATTCATGCTGCTTTCCCAATGAATAACCATAAAGACTTCCAGAAAGGAAAACAGCTCTAGTTCTTTATGTATTAGCCAGGTGCTCCAATGTTAAAAAAAAGTCTGATATTTCCAAATAGAATTTCCCTTGAAAGCTCTCTTAAGTAAGTCTTCACGGCTTCTTGCTTTTTGTAAATAAGTACAGCAATTTGTCTTTTACTCCTCTGGATTTATAATGTGGATAACACTTTCCAAGGCAGAGAGATATTTCTTAATACGTAGTGTTTGAAGATGTGGTTTCTTTATTGGATTTAAGATCTGAATCTATTTTTTTCCATAAAATTGAAGCCCAAGATATATAAGATAAATAACTCCTTAATCTTATAACCAAAATAACTCTTGAGGAACAGTTAAAATACACTATTTTGAACGAAAACTTATCTGAATACTTACTCCAACAGAATTGTCTTCATATCTTTTAGATGTAACATATACTTCAAATAATTAATTTTTTTAGCTCTCTTTTTCAGCTGCTTTGAAACATATTTTGAATATACCAGTTGTTCCATATCCACACAGTTCCCTCTTGAATTGCCTTTGCTTCACTGCAGAAGCTGAGAGTTTCTTTAATTGAAGCCCAATGCTTTGTCCTCCCCTTTGTGGGAATTTTTCTTTAAAATAATATTATGGCAGCCATTTATCCTTCTCATTGTAGTTGGAATAATGAACATGAATAACCTATGGACTCCTAACTGATAGAGTCTAGAAAAATTTATATGAAGGAATTTTAATGTTTTATTAATGCTTTAATTTTGAGAAAAGCAGCAAAACCAAGCAGTTTTAAAGCTTCTGAAAACTGAGCAGCTGCAGCATCTTCCTTTTGAAGTTGTAAAGACCACTCTGAATAACAGATGAAAGGTGGAGGAATTTCATAATGTTGGGAGCCTTTCATCTCTCAGTTACTAATTCAAAACTAACCTATAATAAAATTGACCAGTAAAATATGTAAAGTGCTTGTTTACGATATATTATTACCTCAATACTTGCCTTCCTTGCTCTTACAACATCATGATGTTAATATGTTGTTTCATATTCTCAGTCATTAAAAAATATTTAAATTAAATTCTTAAAGCAGTCAAAATAATATAATATTTGAAAACAAAGTATTCCATTAATTCCCACAACACATCAATAGCAAGAATAATAAAAGTAGCATAAAATAGGGTAATATTTTTCTAACATGAATTAAATAATAGAGGAAAACATATTTCCTTAGAGAAAGTGAATTATTAAAAAAAAGTCAAATTCTCTGTAATATGTAACAAATACTGCATTTGATGGAAAGAAAATCCCTTACATTGTTAAAATAGTATGAAAAGAACAGACTATTTCAGTCAGGAGGAACATAAAGCCATTATCTAGTCCAACTGCCTGACCTCTTCAGGGCCAGCCAAAACTCGAAGCACGTTGTTAAGAGCAGTGTCAAAATACACCTTAAATGTGGACAGGTTTGGGGCATCGACCACCTCTCTAGGAAGCCTATTCCAGAGTCTGGCCACCCTCTCGGTAAGGAAGTTCCTCTTTTGTGCCAGTAGTGTTTGATGTGAGCTTGAGGAGCTGTTGACAGCTAATAAAATGGTCATGTTTTATGTGACAGGAAGAAATGTCCCTTTTTTGTCCTTGTCAACTGTGCTAGGTTACCGACAAAACTAATAATGTTTCTATAATGCTAGAGAGGAAATGACAGAACAACTGTTGAGCATAAAAACATAGGTTTCTTTGCAACATATGGATAAAAATGAATTTCATTTCATGATACATGTACCTAAAAATATTCAGATGACAGTAATTTTCTTACCAGAGTCAATTTAAGTCACTCAGCAAAATAAATTAGTATATTAACATAATTTTAAGAATGAAAAATTTTTATATCTGGAAAAGTAGAAGAAAGATAGAAATGTTCTCTCTTCTCCAAACATTTTCATTAGTATGTCATCTGGATAAATACCGATATGTATTAATTATGATTTGTTCATGTGATTGTTGTTCAAGGGTGAAAGAATATGTTCAAGACACATATGAGAACTTTTACTAAAAAAATACCCACTGGACCCTGACATGAGGTACTCTTCATTCGGAAGAGTAGAGATGCTTCTGTCCAGACTAGCTCATGAGGACCACTTCCCTAAGACAAATTATTGACAATTGACCTATGTGTGGCAGATCTGTTTTAGCCTGTCACATGACCACAGCGTTGACTGTTTATCTAATGATATCCTTTGTTTCAGAGGTATGCTGACTCATTTCAAACAGGCGTGAAGAGAAGGAAAACATTCATGTGTTAATTCGGGTTTGGTTCAGGAAGTACTGCCTAGGTAAGTTGCCAAAATGCAACCAGACTCTGAGTG
>VZTT01066968.1:4398-24251 GCA_013400855.1 Buphagus erythrorhynchus
CTTCATGATTTTTAATCCAGACCACAGTGGCTTTGTGGCATCTTTCCAGAAACAGCTCAAGATGTGCACTTTCTTTATATTTCTGATAAGATGGTACAATTGCTCCTGTTGTGTTGTTTCCTCACAGTAATACCTTTAGTCTCTTGTCTTTCAATATTTTTTGCAGGCTTATGTCTGTTAGTTATAGTAATTTCTTGTTGCTGCTTGCTAAAATGCCCAGAAACCCTTGGGCAAGGCTCAGGCTTCCCTATTTTAAGGAGTAGCTTTGAATTTTTGTTTGTGTACCCAGTTTCACCCTCTCAGAATCTCTTTAATCAACAGATAGAGGAAATTTTTTTTCCTGAATGTAAACAGTTTGAACCAAATAAATAAACATTCTTAAATTGGTACTTTAGATAGTTTTAATATACCCAAGAAATTCAAGTATATTTAGGNGGGATTTGTTTTTGCAAACCTCCCAGAAGAGTGGTGGCTCACAGAGAAGAAAATCTCTAGAGTCAAACTGAGGGCATTTTTAGTGTTTTACTTAGGTTTGGATTAGGTGAGAAAGATGGAGCTTATCAGCATTAGGTCAGTACTGTGGGGTCCCAAGGTCCTGGAGGGTCTGAAGCTGTAAACCTGTTTTAATCTCACTGATAACTATCTAACTAGGCTTTTATCACCTATTTAGATCCAAAGAAGAATGCTTTGCTGGGGCTATTAGTAGATTAATTGTTGTTGATTAATTGACTTGTTTTATTTTAAACTATCGTAATTGCTCTCCTTGAGCAAGTATCTGACCAAGGATTTAAATATTAATTCTGAGAATCCTGAAATCCCAGCAAAGTCTCAAACCCAGAACAACTTCTACTTTTTCTGCAACCCTGTCAAGACTTGTGTTTTCCTCCAGACCTGTATGATTAATGCTTGAAGAGCTATTTTTTAATGTGCAACGGCAAAGCTGCCTTTGCATTGTTTTTGCACTCTCTGCAGTGAGTGCCTGCACTTTGCAGTATTTATTTTGAGTGGTGGTGAAAAGCAGATCATCTGGAGTTGATATAAACTGAACCATTCTGAGGGCACAAAATGTGTGGGCAGCCTCTTCTGCAGGGAAATAATTCTTCCCATCTGTGGTTTTGTTTACAAGAGGATTCTAAATATACTCTCATCTCCTGTTGATGATTAGGAATAAGCCTCTTCCTGTATTATGGAGCTAGAAGTCTGTTTTTAGAGAGTACACTGGGAGCAGTGTCACTGTCAGACTTAGGTTACCCATTTAATAATGATCTGATGTTATCACTGAAATCCTAAGAAGAGTTGTTGTAAATGAAGTCGCCCCCTTCTGTGGTAGGATATAATGTGGCTGCCATGAGAGAACAGGAGACACACTTGCCAGCGATCAGAGTCATCCTAAAAACCTTGTATTTACTCATTATTTTATCTTTTTCCATGTCTTTCCGTTAGATTTCATTCAAGTTGATTTCTGGAAATTTGGAGGAAGTGTCAGCAAACCCCATATTTCTCCAGTGCCAGTTTCTCTCTCAGCATATGAAATATGCAGATCTTATTCTATTGCTGACTGAAATCTCTTTTAGGATGCAGTGATCAGAGGGTTCTGTGTCAGCTCAATGCATTTGAAATGTATATTCTGCATTTCCTTAGTGGGTTATGCCCAATAGTAAGAAATCCACAGAATATGAGATTTAGGTCAGATGGGTAAAATTGCAAAGGAACACAGGAAGACATCTAGTCCAATGTCCCTGCTCAAGCAGAGTCCTTTAGAGGATGTGACTTGGGATTATGTCCACAAGGGTTTTGAATATTTTCAGGGAAGGAGAATCCACAAGCTCTCTGGGCAGCCTGTTCCAGTGCTTAGTCATCCTCACAGCAAAGAAGTTCTTCCTCTTAGTCAGGTCTACTTTCTGAAGTACAAGATGGAGAAAAAGAATGTGATAGAGACTAGGAATAGTTTTTTTAGAAACTCCCATTCCAGTGCTGCAGTTCAGGCAGGGGAAGGCACAAGTATTTGAGTAGAAACTGCCAAACAAGCAAGAAGGAAGAAGGAGGGTTTCCTCTATGCAAAGTATTTCAAAGTACATTTCCCACTCTCCTTGTCCAGGTATCAACAGTTATGCCTGAAGATTCTGAGTAGAAAAGAGGATAGGAGCAATTTTGCACGTGATAGTAGCATTTGAGAAGCTATTTTGTACCACTTTCAAGTGGTTTTAATCATCAAGTTTTGTCACTCACCACTTTTCTGTTCTACCATTTGGAGTGGAAGAAGAGAGGTTTATGTTATCTTAGTGCAAGACAACTCAGTGCCAAACCCTATTAAAAACAGCATGTTGGGCTAGAGTACTGAAAGAGAAAAGACTTTCCAAATATCAGATGAAAAGGAGTAAGCTGGATCTGGAGATTCTTTAGTAAGGGAAAGACGAACAAACTAGTGGCATCAAAACAGACAATTTTGGCTTACATAAGTTCATTTTTGTTTGATGGACCAAATAAAAGGAGACCCAGATGATAAAGAGGCAGCAACTAGAATGGAATTGAATAAAATTCAATGGAGACGTTTTCAAATTGCAGAACAAATTTTTCACGCATGGGAAAAAGAGATTATTTCAGCCAAACAGCAGTGTGTTCAGTTTTCAAATGCCATGCTTTGACTTTGTTTCTTATATAACATTTCTTCACATATTGTGTTTCAAAAGATTTTATTGAAGTAATAGTTGAAGTGTAGTATAATTTTCTCCTGTGTTTACAAAGGGACAGGCATGATCATCTGCTATTTTTTATTTCTATTTACTGAGTTATACTGAAGGTTTTGAACCAAAATGCAATTAAAGCTGCAGAAAAAGCTGAGGTGGCTGTTTGTGTGGTAGCCAGAAGACATTTATGTCCTGATCTATTTTTTTCCTTTTAGTTTTGAATTGCAGCAAGTTTTCTTTTTTTATGGTGTTATATAAGCTGAATGTGTCACTTTGTCTATTTTCCAGTCTGCATGATGCAGTGCAGCTCATTTTAGGACTGTTCTCAGACACAAATATCCAAGTGCTGGTTAATCCTTGTAGTAGTTTTATAGGATGGGAAGGATGCCACTTGTCCAAATCACAGTGTCTTCAATAAGGTGAATATTCTTCCTTTGCCTCTTTTGGTTCTGGATTTTAAAATGTGTGTCTGTTTCCAGGATGCTTTCCCAGATCCCCCTGTTGCAAAACTAAACAGAGGTTCTCCATCATGTGTGTGTAGGGCTGTGGGAGTGCAGAGGTGCCCCACAGTCCCCCCTTTCTGACACTGCCCTTTAAGAATCTGCTTGATTGTCAGGGGCTGTAAAGGCAGTTTGTTTCTTATTATCAAGCAATTAAAACTCAGCTTTTATGTCAGAGGGTTAATGCTTTCGATTTCTCTGAACCAATGTGGGACTCAAATTGATCAGGTGAACGAATGAAGTGAATGCAACTCACTAGTTTGCATGTGACCATTAGAGAAAATAACACAGCTTTTGATTCTAAAGGCATGAGGGAACTCGTCCTGAGAATTTAATAGCATATATCCTAAAAGGAGGTCATAATCTGTAATACAGGAGGGTACTAGTGATAAACTGGACAGACTGGTGGGTATTCAGTTTTTCCACCTTAGCAAGAAAGGTGTGAATTATTTTGTTATGCTACTACAGCAATAGCAGGGCAAAAGTGAACTTGAGTCTCAGCCAGCTTTTCCCTTCTGTCTCCCATTTATCCTCCTGTAGAAGTAACTGCTCCATCATTTCACAACCCAAGCAGAGGGAGGCAAGCAGGCTCCTCTGTCTATGCTGCTCAGCCAAGAACAGCCTGACCTTGAGAGGCTGATGAAGTCAAATATCACTGCAGTGTCAAAGCTAACATGTCATTTGACCTTGAGTGTCAACTTGATGCAAAAGAAATGTGACTGGAGTGACCCTGGAGCAGTAGTTGGGCTGTCACTGATGCAAATGTGCTGCTCCCCTTGAGAGCTGACAGCCAAGAAGAGGAAACTGGAGGATGAATGTTCAGAGCTGAAGANCTAATTTAGAGAGTATTATGGGAAGTTCTCATGGGTTAGAACTGAAGTCTTGCCCAACTGTGGTTTAAAAAAAAGCAAATGATCAGAAAAACTCCCGTGTTCCTCATATGATTGCTGAGATGAACTGGTGAATAGAGAGGCCATTCAGCAGGGGGAAAAAAAAGAAAAGCACATGGAAAGCTATCTATCCTTTGTTTTTCCATAAAAAGGGCATCTGCATGCAGCAGAAAGTCACACAACTAAAAGGAGTGAGAATAAATTTGTCTCCATCCACTGGAAAATGAAGAAATAATGGGGGGAAATAGTAGAGAAAACTATGTCATACTAGGGACTGAGATAGAAAAATGCCCATTTACAAAAACAGGGTGGCTTTCTTCTTGCTAGGGGATTGTCCAGCCCCATTGTCCTGTAAGATCCATTGCTTCCCATGGCTCATTAATCTCAAAAGAATACTGTTAGATATATAGTAATCTTCAGAGATTCCATTTCCTTTTCTCAGTTTTGTGTGGCTCTTGCATGTCATTATCCACAATAGTATCAGCCTTAGGCCTTTCTAGAGATGCTTATTCTCTCTCTTCACTTCAGTGTCCTTCAAGCTTGGCAGGGGAGGTGGCATTGTTCAGAATTTCTGTTGTGAAGCATCTGGTACCAGGCACCCACACCATGCTCTTTAAAGACTGAAAAGATGGTGTGCTTCAACAAAATAGTATTTTTGGTACATGAGGCAAAGGATGACAAATCTGTGCATTATTATTTGCTGAGAATTCACAGCAGGTGCTCTGATATCACAAGCAGATTGGCGACTGCAGGGCCATCCTTCCTAACATCCCCTCAGATCCACCTTAGGGAAAAAAAAAAATTATTAGACCTTTTCAAGAAGTCTCTTCATTTCAACTCAGGAAGCTCTGTCACTGTAGGAGGAGAGACCAGTGTGACAGAATATCACAAGATTAGCTGCCTCAGAAAAAAATTAACCTGAAAAACAAGATGTGAAAAATACCATACAAAGCTCTGAGGATGCAGCCCAAATGGGAATGCTAGCACTAATTTCATTTTGACCTCCAATTTCTTTATTTTGAATTTGCTCCAAGCAAGCAGCTTTGGTAAAGTTACTGCACCCATTTAGTTTCCCTTAGATTAACTTTTTAAAAATTCTCAGTAGAAAAACTTCAGGTTTCTTGAGAGCAAAAGTATCTGTTGGTGGTGTTGTCTTTGGAGGAGTATTAACTCCCCTGTCCTCTTTATCATCTTGTTCTATGCTAAGTATGCAGAGTCTCAAAGCAAAGCATCTCTCCAATGCCTTGATGGTATTACACATTTTATGGATGGGGTGGTACCCAGCAGAAACAGAGCTGCTTTTGGAATAGAAACAAGAGCTCCTGAGCAGCCACCTGGAAAAAGCCACGTCAGCCCCACTGGCCTAAAGGGCTGGTCTTTCTTGTCCCAGGATTGTCCAAAGACTGGGTTTGGCAGTTAGATGAGGAACTGGCACAGCTGGCAAATCTTGATGGTGCTACTGGGAAAATGTCCTTAGCATTGCTGATTACTGATAATGGGCAACCCTTGTCCTTTTGAGCACTGGCAAACATCAAAACACAGCCACAGTGTAGGAATAAAATAAGAAAAAAATAATTCTCACATGATTAGGTAAGCTTTCAGACTGATTACACAGGTTCCTAGTGTCTCTCTGTGTGCCTTTAGGTAAAGACAGGACCATGTCAAAATTCCCCTGACACCAGAATCCTCCCCAGTCCAGAAGGGTTAGTTGGGTGATTTTGTTTTCTGAGTTAGGGGTGGCACAGCTACTCAGCTGATTGAGCTGGTGGGGTACAGTGTATTTACAGCATGTCTATTGGAGAAGAATTAAATTTCTGGATTTTATTCTCTTTATTTTTTCTTTTCTCTGTTTGTAGGTCTTTCTGCAGATAGGATAATACTCTCATTTCTTCTGAGAAAATCAAAAATCCCCTTTCCATAATTTTTAAAACTTATTACTCTGGTGTTCAGGGAATTCCAAACAACCTGGTTTGGCTTATTGAAGTGAGCAGCAAAGCTCCAGCCTGCTCCATACTGGAGCAAATATCCCCTCTGAGCCACCCTGGGGACATGCCTGGGTGGCCTGGCAAGATCCTTCCAGCTCTGGAAGTGTCCTAGGCATGTTCAACCTTCCCATGGCACAGTGCAGTCTTTTATCACACTAATTTGAGGCTAGATCATACAGGGGGATGATTTAGCCCTTTACAACCTTGCAGTTGTTGCTGTGAGTTTATTAACCTGGCATGGAACCTCTTCATAAGAGCTGCCTTACAGTAAATAAACAGCAAGTTGACCAAGACTCTGAAGGAATTTCCTGAAGCCTTTGCCTGTTCAGAAATGATAGTGTTTAATGACATGTGTAGAAGAAGGAGCAAAGTCTCCTGAGTGCTTTAAAAAATTATTCAATGTCAGGATGTGCTTTTAACTCCTCAGATTTTGGTAATACCATTTAAATTGACTTCTAGCATATTTCATTCTCTCTGAAAGGTCTCTGCAAATTTTGACTTGAAGAGCTGAAGCCTAACATATTTCTAAATAATTCCTTCAGGGATTAAAGGAGCATGGCGTCTTCCTGATAAATATTTTGTATAGTAGTTCCTGGTGCCTGCTAAGTGAAAAATATTGTGTGCAGCAACAGCTCTGACTACTGGCATAGCTGGTGCCTGGTTTCTGTTTTTCCACAGCATCAGACTGTTCAAGCCTGTTGTCAGTAAACTTAAGTGTACTGGCTGTATCAGTGGGTTGTATTATTAGCCAAGGGTTACTCTTTGCCCTGGATATTTACAGAGCCAAGTAAATACATTGCAAAAGAAGGCATTGCCCAGAACTCCTAATGGAAGTGCATTTGCAGTGTGCTTTTTCACTGAACAGATCCTGTTGTAACAGGATTTTAGTGCACCTTCACTCAGCACACTGAAACGACGTAAGATGCACAAAGTGCAGTGGTGGTGTTTGAGGAAGAGGAGATGATTTTTTGAGTATTTATTTGCCAGTTTGTTCTGCTACAGAAACAGGTCCCAGGGGAGCTCTGGGCCTCAACCTGGATCTCTGTAAGAACTTTTAAGTGCCTGGCATCTGAATTTTAAGTTGATCCCTGCTGTGGATAGGGACATCATATGATGTTGAGGAAATACGTGAAATGTTGCAAACAGGCAGGGGCAGCCCAGCTTGTGCTGGAAGAGCAACCAAGGGCATGCTTAGCTCCTAAGGCAAACTCCATACAGCAGACTGTATCTTGTCAAAAATATTAATTATGATAACATTGGTTTGTTGAGTCCTTGTTTTCAATTTTAAACTTATATTTGCCAAAAACAAGCACTCGATTGCAAAACAGACATCTGTGGGGGTTTCTTTGTTACATTAAAATACCCAAACAAGACACACAAGCAAAAATATATAAACCCAAAGCTATGTTCCTTCAACATAATCCCTGGAAGTGGGATTATGGAAGGGTTCATTTGAGGTAGATCTGAGTTTTCATGTACAATCTTGGAAACAAGAAGTATAGAAAACAGAGTAGCAATAATTGCCACTTAGGAGCACTTAAAGGGAAGTAGGAGCACAGTGTCAAATACTCCTGCTTCATTTCTCAGAGACTTTGTGGAGGTTTTATTTCTGAATTTGCATTATGTGAATTCCCAGTAACGGGGCTTCATTTTGCAAAACCTCTCAAAACAAAGCTCAGCTTAAACTGCTTATTTTCATCCTTTTTGTGGTTTGATCATGTGAAGCTAACATATTTCCCACGGTTTCTGGCCAAAAACATTAATCTAAGGTTTATCTGAAACTTAGTAAAGGTTCACATGTAATTGTTGGATTTTGAGATGATTTCATTGAATCTGTACTGAATTTTGAGGTTACAACAGAGCTACAGTGTGTAGCAGAAAACACCTGGTTTTCTGTTAAGTTCCCTGTCTATTTCCTGGGCATTTAATTTGACAATTTAACCAGAATTTTCTGCTTGGAAATAATAATGCAATACTATTGTGGCACCCTCTCCTATCACCCCTTGAGTAAAAAGAAGGAAAGGGGAAACCAAAATCTTGTTCCACAAGTATTCCTTTTCTCTGAATAGTGACAAATGACACCTCAGTTTAACCATTCAACTTCTCTACCTGATTCCATGGCTTTGGCTCTGGTGCTCATCCAATCCTTTAATGAGCTGATTCACCCTACTTGGCTCTTTGCTTTTCCCTTAAAAAAAAAAAAAAAAGGACAGAGGAGTGCCAGAGAGTGAAAACGAGGTAGAAATTCCTGGGTAAGTAAACATTGTCAGCTTGCACTTTAACAGACTCCGTGTAAATGTCTTAATTGAATAAATGCTTTTAGCTGAAGGCCATCTTTTGACTGAAAGCAAATGAAATTGGAACTGATTGCTTTAAGACTACAAAGGCTTTAAGAAGACTGACCCGCCTCTAGTGATCTTCTCAGGATCTTGATTACCTCTAATTCAGGAATGTCTGCAGTAGTCATGTTACTTTTCACTTCTAATCAGACCCCTAAAATCAAAACGTGCCTTAAGTTCACTGTCAGTTGCATGCTTCTGGTAAGGAACTACTTCTGAAAAAAAAAAAAAAGGAAAAATTTGTGGGATGATACATTCTGCTGAAAGTTTCCTCTGTGTGCAAATAAACAGAATATATCTGTGATCTACCTCTTCATAACAGCTTTGCATCCTCCAAAATTACAGATCTTCAATCTTGGGCCAGCACGCGCAGTGGAGTTGCCTGTAGAAATTTTTGTTTGTATTAAGTCCTCAAAATAAATTGATGATATGAAAGGCTTCTCAAATCACAGTTGTCTCTCAGTGGGAATGAACTTAGCAGCTCCTCATGACACAGTTTATGGTTTTGAGAGGAAAACCCTGGTCCTGTTGGAATAGTGTGCCATGCCTGCAGTGGGAATTTTAAAAAACTGCTTTGATAAGACTGGTACGTTCACAGAAAGCAAATCTGTGCTTTGAACAAATTCTGTTCTCTTCATCCTGTGCCAGTGCAGTCTGTGCTGCAAAAACTCATCTTCTGCCAGTGTCACTGTGCCTAAATAAGGGCTTGTCCCTGGCTGAGTGAGGATGTGAGCAGCACACAGCCTTGGCACTTTGGCTGTCCTGGCAGAGGCATGTACAACAGCCATCTGTACCAGGATGCTGGCCAGACATTAGGGACATGGAAACAGCAGCTTGCAGCTTGTGGGGTATCAGAGAACACACTCAGAACAGTTTGTCCCCACATCCATGGCAGTATTTGAAGTAGAACCCAATGCTTTAATTTTAAACCCACACAGGCAGCCACCTTAAATTAGTGTGGCTGTACACACTGCTGCCAAAAGGAATGTGGTTCTGGAGCTCCCAGGGGCTCTGCCAGCTGAAGTGGCTTCGAGCTGAGGAATACACATAGTGTCAGGGCTCAGGGCTGCAGTGGGAGCTTCAGGTTGATGCTGGGTAGGGGAAAGGCTAGAGCTCCAGGTGAGGGAGGGGCCATGAGGCTGCACCAGCCCTTTCCACACAAAGGGCACAGGCACCTGCAGCTCCAGCCAGGTGACCACACACTCAGGGCCAACAGGAGCCAATGGTTCAGCAGGAAGACCCCAGACTATGGCACACTTAGACTGTGAGGAAACAAAAGCCCAGGGATTCCTTTTTTTCTGTGTCCCACCTCAGAGGTACCAGCAGGAGCTGTTTCTGTTCAGCTGCTACTGCAACTGGATTAAATAGTGAGAAGGATGCTGACATCTGGGACTCTGCTATGGGAAATCTGGGCTGCAGCCAGTGAAGGAAACCTGCCTGACTGTGTGAATGTGGGGTGTGTGGGGAGTCAATGGGGCACCCATCGGGTCATGGAAGCCCCCCACTGCCAAGGGGCTTCAGCCCCGACAGAGAGAGCCTGGGTGGTGGGAGTGTGACTGCCAGAGTGGCTAGACAGGAAACTTTCTTTAACATCAGGCTAGATTTTCATCTTAAGTTGTGACAGCAGTTAGTGAGATAAAAGGGTGAAATGGACTGGGAGACTGACACAGGAGTTTTCCTTCAGTTCTTTTCCATGTCCAAGCTGTACGGGGAAAACTGCAGGCCAAGGATGAGCTGGGAATGAACTGTTAGGGGAAAGATTTCTTTAAGTTTGCACTGAAAAACTTGACCACAGCAGCACAGGGTTTGGATATTTCAAGAACTTCAAGACAGGTTCTTTCTTTCTGTTCCATGTGGGCAAAGGCAAGGCTGCTTGTTGTACTGTTCACAGCATTTCTGTGCTGACCTCATCTGAATGAGTGTAGATTTGTTGTCATGTGTGCAAGTGCATGATCAAACAGCCGGCGCAAATGTAATACCAAATGTCGAGAAGATTTAATCATATGAGCTGAAACATCTCCCACTAATGATACAACCTAATCACAGGATGCTGTTTTGCATGCATCACTGTCAAATGCTTTAATAGTTTTAGTCAGAAGGTATTTCAGTGATTACAAGCTGCTTGTGATTAAAATTAGTACAATTACACTAATGGAATAGGATTTGTGTAGTTGCCCAAAGGCACATTCTGAAAAATAGAACTAAATTTCTTGTATAAACGATAAAACAAACCTAAGACAAAGTTTATTTGAAAGCTTATGTCAGCATTGGTCCTAGTGGCCCACATGTTTTCTCTGCCAGTTTGTTTACTTCTCTTTTACGTTGTCAACTAAATTTATTCCCTTTGAAATACAGACAAACTTCCAAACATAAAAATAGCATGTTTCCCAAAAAGGAAAAAATAAATTTTATTGGTGAAAATAACCAAAGAATGATGCATAGCAGAGATGTGCATTTTCCCCTGCTCTATTAATAAGCACATGTGTTTATGTTATTTTTTCTGGCAAAAGTAGAAAAACTTCAATAGATTTCCCCAACATCTATGCGTGCTTCCTGAAAATTGGCAGATTAATAGGGTCTGAACTGATTCAGACTAAGGCCACAGAGTATAAGGGCAGTGTGATTCTGTATTAACTCCTGCTTAGCTGTCACTCTCCTGCCCAAATTCTGGTGGCTTTATTAGGCAGGAACCCCTGTCAGCAGCAGTGAATTAATTTTCCTAAGCCTTGCCCACCTGATGTGAGGCACGAAGTCTTTGTAAGAGCTTTGTCTGGTGTTTTTATTAGTGCCAGCCTCTCCTGTGTGTTCATCTGAGCACCAGAACAGTAGGACTGTGGAGGGGTACAGAGGGAATGTCTGTGCCCTGTGTCTGCAGAAGAGATGGCTGGGGCAGCTGTCAAGGGACAAGTCTCCTACAGAGCCTGGCAGAATGGAGAAGAGCTGCTGCTGCTGCTGCAGGAATGGGGATGGGGTGACCTGGGGCTGTGGCAGATGGAGCTGCTCACAGAGCACAGCTCTCAGAGCTCAGCTCTGCCCCTGTGCCTGGATCTGGGGAAGGCTCCTCTGCAGGGCTTGCAAGATAAGCAAAACGACCAGCCTGTATGTTTTCACTCAGGGCAGCTGAAGGCAAGAGCTTCTTTGTCAAATAACTGGGGACACAAGGGAGAGAAACAGATTTTGATCCTCTGAGATTCCACTTAAAAAAGCCAAGTGCACAGTTCCTGGCCACAGTTCTTTGCCTTGATGTTAAGGCAATCAGGTTCTCTTGACTTCAATTTGAATTTACTTTACAGGTTGGTTTTGTTTTTCTGAAGAAGGAAAGACATTTAGGTCTCCAAACTATTGGCTAGAAATCCTCAAAACCACAAAGATGACTAGATATTTCTTTTAAAAAATTATTAATAAGTAAAAGAAATTAGACTTTTATTTTCCCTCCAATCGGGTTCCAGCTTGGGAATCTTCATTATTATTTTTGACTTCTTAAAGGTAGAGTGTTGTTATAGTTTTAGCTTTCCTGTATTGAGGACAATTTAGTCTATTTTTAGCTCTCTTTCTCTAAAGCAGTTGGCATTGCTGTTTCACAAACAGTTTATCACTGTTTTCAACCCATGATGATTTTTCACTTACAAGAATCTGCTTTTCTTTTCAGTTTTGTTTTAACTCACTGGGGATTCGTCAGAACAGAGTCTCAGCTGCTTGCAAAATAGTTATGAAATCAGCTGAAAGACCTCTCTCCCAAAAGCATTTTGAGCATGTAGGATTATGAGTTCTTTGATAGGATATTCTGAGGTCCAGGCATGTTTTTGTGGCCAGGAGAAAGTGACTGGGAAGTTGAGATGCAGGGCAGGGATGTAGGCAGTCATGTTTTGATTTATGAATAATCTTCTAAATCCTTTGCATTTTTGGTAAATCATATACATGGAATAGTAATAAGAACTTCTCCACTGAATTTCACAAAACTCTGAATTTTAACTAGCTGAAGACATGGTTCAATGACTGGAAAGCGAAATTGAGTTTATTTAGCTGCTGCAAATAACTCTTGTATATTCACCTGTTGCATTAGCTGTTTGAGGGTTTTGTGTTTGTTATTCTTTATTGTTTGGAGGGTTTGTTTGTTTGTTGGTTGGTTGTTTGTTTTGACTATGAGTTCTCAAAAATCTTTCCTTGAAGTTATACCAGACATAAAGTTCAGTGCTCAGATTATGATAGTTGAGTGGGACACGTTTTGGGATAGACAGCATGCTCCTGAAAACCTTTCTGGTCTAATTGTGTATGAAATTCATGGCACCTTATTTGGTTAAAAGTTCTGAAAGTGCAAGTGCTACCATGACATTTTGCAATTGCACTTTTCTTAGGATAGCAGATGTCCTCAGCGTCCTGGGACTTGTATGCTGGCATGTGCTGTCCCCAGTGGAGCCTGGTGGATTAGGGGAAAAGGGATAATGCATTCTAATCCTCAAGCTTTGGATTTAGAGCAGAAGGTAAAGCAACCTGGAGATTGCTCTTATTTAAGGCAGTGACTCTGTTGCAAGTAAATATTCTCAATATACTCAGTATGTCTCACACTTTATCCAGGGCAGTTGTTCATCAGGGAAAGGCCTCTAGAAAGTTCTGCTACTAACATGGGAAGCATCTGCAGAAATTCAATGAGCAACCTGTTGCAAAGGTTGTTATCAGTGTGACCTAACTTTAATACTTGATGACAGAATCAATAAGACAAGGAAGAGTTTTCTTCCCCTAGGAAGACACACAAATTACTCCATGCCATGGCAGCAGCTCTTCAGTGGAAGGAGGACAGCACTCAAGATCCATCAGCTATTTCAGCAGTAGTTCAAGAACCCTTTATTAGTATTTTGCCTAACATAGGGCAAAATCAGAACTTTACTGTCTTATAAAATGAAAAATTAGTGCTGCTTGGATGTTTAAAAAGTTGTTGTAGTAAAAATACAGAAAAAATCAGCAAATAGAAGTTTGATGGGTGAAGCAGTATGTCAGAAACCATTTAAATTTTGTCTTTGCTACATGACAGAATTGTCTATGACATGAGGGATATCCAGTTTTAGAAATTTTTAGCTGCTGGGCAACCCATGCAAGTCTTCATTTCCAGCCACACAGAAGCCTTTATTTCTTGTAATTTCTTGTATTGCTTCAGATTTCTTTAGGTAAATCTGTTGTTCTTGTTATTAACCAGAACCTTATTTTTTGCATTTCTATGTGTCACAGTTTGTGACATGATGGTGCTTAGCACCACCTGAGCATAAAACAACAAAATTCTTGTATCATAAGGGAACTTATTTATCTGAATCAATGAAGGGTAAATTGATATGCCCAGAAAAGGAAGCAGGAGGATTTGGAGCAACCAGTACCAGTCAGTGCCAGCTGCAAGAATCTGGGCATGTCAGGGCACATCAGTGGCTTGTTCACTTCAGAATTTCCTTTACTCATCACTACAAAGAAGAGTTTTGGGGTGGGTTTAAAGAAGGGTAATATATTAGTTCCAAAGGAGCTGTTTCCATGTCTGAATTAAAGCTCAGGAAAGAACCTGTCTTTGTGTTAATAAAGACAGAAGGAAAGAGATGGAGGTGAGCTGGACACTGACCTGGAGAAACAGAATGGCACCAAGTCAGCTTTCTTCAATGAAAATTATTCTTGCCTATTTAGGAGTAAATAATTATAATAGTTTATCATTATTCCTTTTCATACTGTAAGTAATTATCTTTTCAGTACATAATACAGAAACTCCTCTGCCCTACCTACCTGAGAGAAAAAAAAGATCCTGGGAGTTTATGGGAGTGTGACAGAGTCAATCTGCCAGGCCTCCCCATATTTATATTTCAGCCATCCTGCCATGAGAAAAAGCTCCATAAGCCTGGTTAGGAAAATGCATTAGCAATACCAGTTGTGGCAATAAAAAAGGAGTGCCTCTCAGATTCAGGATTTGACCAGCAGGACCTACTCATGATCAGTATTATTGAGCTAACTTTAGCTTTTGATCCTCCAAAGATTTTCCAGACCTGGAGGGTTTTGTGCAAACACTCTTATTCCTAAATTCTGGTCTCCAAAATCTCCCAAGCATGTGATCTGTTGTAAAGCTGCTTACTTTTTGTCCACAAGCAATATTGTGAAACAACTGGAGAGAGGCTGTTTAACTCAGTGCCACATTTCCCTCAAGCATGCATGAGTGTGTGTATTCCAAGGATGTTGCTCTGAGCAATCTGAAGATGGCTTGATAGAGATTCTTTATCTCTTGCATTACAGTTCTAGATGTTATCACACTCAAAACATATTTGAACTTTTTGGTAAACATTCAGCATCTCTTTGAAGTTAAAAAACATATCATGGCCCTGTTCCATAAGAGCTGGCAACAGTGGTTTTAGCTGCTTGGGGGCAAATTCATGTGGGAACACTGAGGCCTTTGGAATACTCTTCTTCATTTCAGCCATGGAAAAGGGCCTGCTAAATTATATCCTTGGAGAGTATAATTAATAAAATCTTATAAAGAAATTCAGTAATAGATATTCCAATAGTCATGTGAAGAGTTGTAACTATGGTGGTGCACTGAAAGGTAAAGGCTATACTATCAAACCAAGTGGGTGACTTCTTTTTCCATTTAAAAGTGTCAGAAATGTGAATAACTAACCAAACATTTCCAGTGTCTTGATCCTTAAATGTTCTGCTCTGAGGTTTCCCCGCCATCAGCATGAGGTTCAGTGGTTATGAAGTGAGGTGACTTACATGACCTTAGCAAAATCTGAACAACAGACTTGACAGGAAGCAGAGAATATCACCTTTTTCCTTGTGGCAGTCTTTTTCAGGGACACTCTTAAAACAGAATTTGTGAGTCTCATCTACCTCCAGACTGATTGATTGATTGATTGATTGATCAACTCCATGTTTACGCAAAAGGATCAAAATGGCAAAAAATGGCTTTCAATTAGTACCATTCTAAATTCTATCTCTGCTGATTTTCAGTGGCAGGACTGAAAGCAGAGTTTGAGTGACAGGAGTTCATTATCCTGTCTCTGCACCTACTTGCAGCAAAAGTAAAAGCAACATTTTTTCCTCTCCTGTGTCCAAGTTGTGACTCACAGTTCAGCAGCTAAGTGGGGCATACATTGCAAGAACTAGGCTATGAAATTACTTGCAAGTCTGACATTTCCAAAGCAATGTCACCGAATGATCTTGTGCCAACTTGGGGTGCATCAAGCACAACACATCACCAGCTGGCTGGAGGAGGTGACTGTCCTGCTCTACTTTGCACTGCTGCAGCCTCACCTCAAGCACTGTGTGTAGTTTGGGGCACCACAACACCAGAAAGACATAAAGGTGTCAAGGTGTCCAAAGGAGGGCTAGAAATAGGGTAAAGGCTCTAGAGGGGAAGCCTTACCAGGGGCAGCTGAGGTCACCTGGTCTGTTCAGCCCAGAGGAGACTGAGGGCAGAACTCTGTGGTGGAGCCATGTATTAGTACACTGGGTCTGTCTCTTTCTTCCAATGTCCAGAAAGAAGAAAAACAAAAAAATATCTCTGCTCCAGATTTGCCTACCAACCATCCCAGGGCCATGAAGTATTATTTAATTGTCCTTGGACTACTCTTCACAGCTTTATTACCACCCATATGGAAGAGAAACAATGGGTAATATCCCAAGGACCCTTGGACCAAGATAATTAGTTTCCTAGCGATATCCTTAAACTAGACCCCAGGGAGGAAGCAGTTCCCTAACAGGAGTGTCTGTCTGGCATGTAGGACCCTCTGCACCCCTCAGAAGGGAGTCACCTACAACTATAACCCACCTTTCCTTCCTCGTGGAGGTGATCTTGATACAGAGGGCACGCCTTTCTGGCCTTCACAACACCTCTGGTGTAGCTGGGCCATCATCCACATCATCCACTGAGTGCCTTCCACATCCAAAGCCTCATTCCTTTTGGACAGAGGCACCAGGGAAAGAGAGGGAAGGGAAGGAGGGGCTTCTCCTGCCCCCTGTGACAGGTGAACACAGGCCCACAGTGACTCTATTTGCCAGCAGCTCTTTTCTTGGGAGGTTCTTCTTGACTTGCAGTTCCTTTCCACTTATGAGTAAGATGTTCTCATTCCAAGGTGTAATTGGTGATATGAGCCACAGTGTTAAAGTTCTTCCAGTGCTGTCTTTTATGTGGTTGTTGTTCAATGTACAGCAGACAACAGACAGGACTTTTACCCCTGAAATTACTGCAGTGAACTCACTTTGATGAACTTTCTGATCACTGGACTGACCTAGATCTACTCGAGAAGGAAAATATGGACAGAAGGGACTGAATACATAGAGAAGTTCTCTGATGACAGTGGTAACGGAAAGAATGTCAGCATGTAAGGCATGAGAAAAAGACAAAAATATGCCTGTGGTTAAGGATGCAGGATGTAAATTTTTTAAAGTTATATAACTTAGTTTATTTAGGAATTTAGGACTCTCAGTTTAAGTTTAATTTTATGATAATTTTTTTATTATTTGCAATCAATTTAGCGGTCTCTGCTTGGAGGCAAGAAAAACAAGCCTCATATCTCTTTTCCTNGCTAGGAAGGAGAGTCTGGGAATCACAGGCAGATGTATAGCAGGAATGAGAACTAAAGTATAATTTTTCTAAGCTCCATATTCTTAATTTTATCCCTGGATTTGCATGCCTGCAAGCTAGATGGATCTACCACAATCAGATAGTCTGTAGGCCTGAGTTTCATTCATCAGATTGCTCTCTCCCAGTTTGAAATTCTTCCTCGGAAGGCAGGAATCCATAATCCAAGTGGCATCAGTTCACACCAGATTTAGATGCTTATGCATGCTTTTGCTAAATCCAATTAGCTGTCAGAGTTGAACTCTGAAAAGCCAGGTGAGGAGTAAAGGGTGTGGGAACTTGCTGTTGTACTTCAGTCCCTAACATCTGGAAAGTTTTGGGTGTATGCAAGGCAGTCAACTCCAGAATTTACTCTTTGTGTAAAAAGAGTCTCAGGCATAGATGAGCCTACATCAACATCAAAATAGGAGCTCTAATCTGCACTGTGGCAGTTCCTGTCACAACGGGAGTGGCAGCACAGAACAAAGGGAACTTGAGAGCTGGCACAGATGGGTTTCCCTACAGTGTCTGACCAGACAGAGCTAGGAGAGTGAGATCTGAAAACCCTGCTGGATTTTCTCTGAAGTCCATATGCTACTTGAAAGGGCATTAGAAAGACACACCTGTTCCTAGCTGGAGAACTTGCTAAAACACCTTAAGCCTCCACATGACAATCTGTACCCAGCCCATATGTTGGCAGATGCAGCTTTAAGTTCACGGGGGAAATGAGGTTGTTGGGATGGGGGAGATTCTTTGCTCAGTAAAATGTTGAAAGTTGCCTTTTTTCTGTCTAGTAAATTTTTCCACTGCTTTCTATGGAGTAAATGCATTTAGCAATCAGTGTACCATTTCAGTGCTTCCTCTTTCTGCTGTGCACAGCAGCAGCAGCAGTAACTCGTGGTGAACGCAGGGACTTACAGGGGTTATTGGGAGGCAATCCCCGATGGAAGACCAGAAAGAAACTGAGTCAGTACCTCAGGGGAAAGTACAGTTAACTGGGTGCTGACGTGCTCACTGTCACTATGAAAGCAGCTTGCCATGTCCAGCCCCAAGCAGGGCTGGAAGATGTAAAGACTTGAGCAAAACACAACCCTCCAAGCTCACAGCTCTGGCCGTGACTACAAAAGCAGGTTCTTCTCCCAGATGTTGTTCCTTTTCCTGCTTGTCCTGATTGGCACATTGGCACTGCAGAATAAACCAGCCTGAGCTACAGTACTGAGGTTGAGTGCAAAGTCTGGAAAACATTAATTGACTTAGAACCATTAAGCCTCTCCTTGTCTCAGAGCCAATCAAAGTTGCAGCATTGCTGTGGCAGAGACAGGGTGCTGTTCAGTCCAGACTGGGGTTGCAGGAGTAACCTTTGTGCCCAGAACACAGATGAAATTTGGGACTATTAAACTGAAGGAAGTGAGCGATGGAGAGGGAGCTAGGCTTTCAAAGGAAGGGTGTGGTGGGGTGGTAAAACTCAAGCCAAGCAAGTATGTGATATCCAGAAGGAAAGAGGACACTTATTGGATCCACATGTCACAACAAAGAGCAATAGAAAGAAATCTGCTTAAATGTGGGCAGATAGAGCATTAGGGAGATCCAGCATGTCTTTCACACAGATCCTCAGCCCCCAAAGCAGGAATTCAGCTCCATCTCTCTAGGAGCTCCCTCTAAGTGCTCTGAAGCCTTCATATGATCCCTTAGCCAGACGCCTCCCCCAGTGTTCTGTAGACTTTAGCTGGGGAAAGATATCTGCTAACAGAATGTGGCCTCACTTCTACTCAGGATTCAGCTACTTCCTATGGTTGATTCTCCTTGGTTTTTACCTCTGGTTACTTTTACAGGGCTACACATGGTCTTAGGAAGTGACTGGAGAGCATGATCCTGTTAGAAGCAGAGAAATCACCTTTTCTGTTCCATGCTTCAATTGTAGGCAGGAATTCCAGAGTTTCCTCCTTGCATATTGGGTGCAGTTGTGTGTGAAGGACTCAGTGTCCTGTGGCAGAGTACCTTATAGTTTCATAAGGTGATCTAACTTTTTGAGGAAGCTTCAGAACACTCATCCCCAATTTTTTGTGCTTAAGGAATGGTTTGTTTGTCTGCTTTGCAAAAGCAGTAAAGGCCTTGCAAGGCACAAAGCAGAAAAGGCCTGACACCTTGTTCTCCCTGTGGAGCTTTCTCAGAAAATGTTACCTAACTCACTTTGTTGATACTTGGTAGATCAGTGGCCAAATTTCACCATATTAGGTTATATTAATAAAAAATACATCCTAAAGGTACAGAATACTTTGTTTTACAAGCCCCTGCACATCTCTTTGCCTCAGTGCATATACTACAGGAAACCAGTTAGCTCCATTTAGAGCTACAGAAAAGTACCACAAAGGAAAAGACTGCAGTTTTCAAAGTTGCTTCTGTTACTCTTGAGCAATCAGAATAGCATAATTTCTTCCAGTGCTGCACAATTTTGAACTCAGAAACATCTATATAACTTGAAATTTCATTGTACTTAATATCATTTTCACCAAGAAAAATTACTGCAAATGAAAGTGTTCATATGTACAGTAAGTTAAAGAAACCTTTGAAAAATGTGAGCCAGCAGGTAATTTTTAAAAAGCAATTTTTTAAAAGATGATTTTGAATGAACTATTGTGTTTCAATTAACAACTCCATAGGAACTGCACCACATTATAGTTCTGTGTATTTTCTGCAGAATAATGAGATTTCTCCTGTTTCTGAAACAGTAGCTGAGCAATAGCTATTCCAGAGCTCTGCAGTACTAACACATGGTGGTGAAAGAAGGAGGGACAGGGAAGTGTATGCAGAGAATCCTGTTATCCCAGGCAGTGTGGGAAACTCTCATATAGACACAAGCCAGAAGGA
>VZTT01066968.1:28739-60740 GCA_013400855.1 Buphagus erythrorhynchus
TCTTAGCAAGATTCTGCCTTGCAGTCTATGAGCTCAGGAGCTGCAGTTCCCAGCTTTCTGGGAGATACACACCATGCTAAATAAAGGGGGTGGAAGGCTGAGTGCCAGCTATTTTTCTTGCTTTGGGAGTAGTAGCTGCTCTGTTGGGGGCAGGAGGCAGCTCCAGGAAGGTTTTATTCTTTGTAATCCCCCTCTTCACTGCAAGCTGGAAGAGGACAGCTGGGGACACAGCAGGCAACCTTTCAATTAAGTGGAAAGAGTAGGAAATTTTCCACTGACAGATTTTTCCCCTCTTGACCAGACAAATGTGCAAAACTGAATACTGTTATTTAAAAAAAAAAAACAAAAAAACACATGACTCAGGCAGCAGTACTCAGCCATTGGGTGGTGACAAAGTGGCTGCTTNTAATCCCTAAGATTAAAAAATGGATAATTTTTGTTCCAAGCAAACCTTTTTTTTTTTTTCCACATGTTTAAGATCTTAAATAATACTAAATTTCTAATTTGAAATTTACACATTTAAAAACTATATAAATAAAATTTTCAGTCTGAAATATGTTCAGGATTGTTGGCCCATGAACATGAGTTTTTTGGGGTGATTTCAAACTTATGTTCTGATTTGGGCAGGATTTTCAGCATCTTACAAATACTTAGGGAATACAAAAGCCATTCCCGACACAGCTGCTAGATGCTGTAGTGAGAGTTTGGAAAATATGAATCAATTCCCTGCACCTGACAGAGGCTACCCACCAAATTCTTTTCACTTAGACTGTCAAATTGCTTTCTTTAGGAATAAATCTTCCTTTTTCTGCACTGACCAGCAACTGAACTAACACCTTAAATGTAATAAAGTCTTAATTTTCTATGTTTTTCTTCTTGTTGAAGTGTAAGAGTCTATTTTGTTACACATAAGGGTGGGAACATCCCAGCTTCCTTCACCAAATAGCATGCCCAGAGAAATGTGTGAGCATACTTTATCCGTACTTCAAAACAAAAGCTGTGGTTTAAGAAGTCTTTTAATCCTTTGTGCACTGGTTATGGGTAGAGATGATTGAACCCTAGCCAAAGATTTTGAGAGGGCACTGCTAAGTTTATTAAACATCTGGGAGGCAGACCAGGTTTCCTGCAAGTCATTTGGTACAGAAGCTTCCTACTTCTAACCAGGGCTTTGAGGTTTGCAATTACAGCTCCTAAGAGCCATGGCTGTCGCAAAGTTGAAAGGATTCATTTCCTCCATGACTTACTGTGACATGGTTGGGATGTCTGGAAGTGGCAGAAGAGAATGTCTTTCAAGCTAATAGACCATCCATTACAGCAGAGTCCCAGACTGGCTACATGCCAGGCAGACACACAAGAGAAACAAACTCAGTGCTAGTAAAAACTTAAAGCAAACATAGTGGGATCACTTTCTCCATTTGATAATCCATTGAAATGGACACTATTTCATCCTCATGACATTTGCAGTGCAGTGCAGACTCTGCACTCCTAAAGCAGTTCAGAGCCCTTCAGTTCCAGAGCAGTTCAGTGAGGGCTTATAAACATTCTAAAATTCAGAGGAAGGATTGTTTTTGGCTATGGGAGGAGGTGGTTTATTTGTTTTAATTTGAGGTTTGGGTTTTGAGGGATAGAGGATAGTGTTGATGGTTTTGTTTTGTTTTGAAGGTTTTTTCCTGCAGACATCCTTGTCTCCTCTTTGCTCTTTCCTGTTGTTTTCCTAAACCAGTAAGTCTGTTTGTTAGAGCCCAGATCTAATGTTGCAGCACAGGCAAAGATGTTCAAAGCTTCACTGGCCAGAGAAGAGGCCAGGATTAGCAAAGTGTGGCTGCTCATCCATGCAGGTAATCTGCTGCTACAGCCACTCCTCCAGCAAGCTTTTCCCAGCCCCTAGGATGGCAAACTTTAGTGCAAAGGGGCGTTTTTTGGCTGCCTGTGTGAGTGTAGTGAGTCTGCAGGACATTGTTATTCAAACCCTTGAACCTGTGTCAGGTTGTTAATGTCTTAATGTTTATTCAGGGGTCAGACACTGCTGGCAGGTGTCACAGTAAATGGGAGGCTGTCAATAAGCAAATGACTTGGCATTCACAGTGTGATTGCTGTCAGCATGTGACAGGATGTCAGACTGAAAAAGGAGAGGATGGGGAGGCAGGAGAAACTGTAAAGGTTTCCTTGTCTTGAGGAAGTGAGGGAGAAGCCTCCAGAAACAGCCATGGCAAATCAACATTTAAACAGTAAAAAAGATCCCAACATCCAACTTTGGGATAATGCTACCAAAGGAGCGATTTAGGTCTTCTAAGCTTTGGGCAGATGGCATCGACACATTTGGAAGCATTTACACTTCTCCATCGGGAAAGAAGATAGATTACATTTACTGGTACTCCTACTTCTCCTATATTTGTACAGCGTGTGTATAAAAAGAGGCGAGGTCCTTAACGAGTGTTTTTATCCATAATTAAAGACAGTGATTGTGCAAAGTATGTTATTTCTTCTACATAATCTGCTTTTAGGCACACTTCCCAGTCGTAAAGGTTCTGACCTCCCAAGCCACAGAGGGCTTGGGGATCAGGATTCTGGTGGTGGTGTTAGGTGCTCACATGCTGCATCATCTGCCTCTGAAAATGCCTCCATTTCTTTGTCTGTAAGACAAACTGGAATGTTTTCCAAATTTGCAACGGCTCATTAAGACACTTTGGGGAAGTTTTATAGAAATAAAAGGGAGACTTAATGATTGCATCCTGGACAGTTTATTCATTTGGGACAATTAAATAGAGGTCGTAGATAATGCAAGTGATTGCAATGAAAAAAAGCATCTTTTAGCAATAAAACCGGGATTAAGCCATACAGAGTCAGGATCAACTTTTCCCCTTCTTTTCACACTGTCTTGGTGCTAACATGGAGGGCACAGAGAATATAAGAGAGTCTCTCCATCTTCTCAGCTCTGGTGCCCACTGCACTGAAGGGGATCACTGAAGTGCAAGTCCGACTCAGCCCCTAAAGTCTGTGACTGATTTTGTCCATCATGAGAAGGTCTGTGAGAACCATGCTGACAAATTCTCACATGTGCTCACAGGGCAGGCACAGAGCTTGTCTGAATTTGGGCAGTTCTTGTGTTAAAGGCAAAATATTCAAGGCAAATTAGAGGGAGAGTATTCTTTCAATTTTCAAGACCTTGTCCAAGGCTTTGCACAGAAGGTTTTCCTGCAGCAGGTAACAGGAAGAAATAAGAAAGCTATAGCAAATACAGTAATATGAGCAATAACAGTAGATTTTTGTCCACTACCTTTTCAGAAAAGCATAAATAATATTTTCTGAATTTTGTCCTAGCCTGAAACAGGAACCTGCCACCAACACTTTGAGCTCCAATTGCTTAAATTCTGACTAAGTTGTAAACAGCTAAAATCAAAGCCTCGTTACAACAGATCTGCTACAGGAACTACTGTATGCTTACCATTCAAGTGCTTTTACATCTCTAATGTCCACATACAACCCCTGCCCTGCCACACTACTGCATCTAAACATTGAAGACTGTTGCCTGAATTCCTCTGTCAAATCACTGAAGTACACACTTCATTTCAAGCTTGAAGCCAAGGCAAAGTTTAAGTGATCTGCTGGACTGATTCATCTAATCTACATGTTTACAGTGTGAATTGAATTCAAAGCAGTTTTTTGAAAATTCAGAGTGGTCAAGAGCTTTGGTATCTAGTTCTGCAATAGATTCAACAGATGTGTCAAATTCTGCAGGTGTCCCAATGATTTCAGCAGGAGTTCTGTGCACAGGTTTAAATGTGTACTAGTATTGCCAGACTTTTGAATTTCAGACAATTGACTTCACATTCTAAATCCTTCCCTTCCATCCATTTGCACAAGAGTACTCTTTGTGTATGGAGTTCTGCTGAGTACTTTTTGAAATGCCAAATATGTTGTGCACGTTTTAGGTAACACGACTTCTCCACAGTGACTTAAATACTACTTTTCATTTACTTTGCCTTGCATCTCATTTAAAACCACAGGCTAGTTCTGGCAAGCGTTAAGAGCTCTTAAACGGTTTGTAATCTGTTTTTAATACGATCCTAGTTCGAGTTCAAGCTGAATAAACATAGGGCTAAAATGAAACCTGATGTCTTTCTGCTTTATGGAGGGAACTGCTACAAACCACAGGGTAAGGGCTGATTTATTTGCACAGCAACAAGTCCTAAAATGAGAAAAAAAAAAGGGTACTGGTTGTTTTCTCTTAATTATTATTCGTTAGTGACCTTTTGGAGTTACAGGAGGCAGAAAGCAGCCAGTTTGGCCAATTGTTTTACATTGCTCTGATGGAGAACTGTCCAGACAGTTACTTGCTGAAACAAGAGAGAATGTTCTCCCTTGATGTTTAAAATTCACTGTCATTTAACTGTTTTACCATGCTTGCTTGGGCAGCAAATGATTGCTGGATAAACTGAGGGAAATGGTTTCTGACTTATCACTTGGAAATGATCAGTATTAGGCTGGGGCATGTAACATAAGCTATCCTGCACGAGGTCAGGTTAAACCTGGAGAGATGGGGAGGGTGTAGGTTGTTTTATCAGTACACAGATTTTCAACTACGTGACAGAAGTTAGGCCACAACACAAGCTGCATAGTTAACAATAATATTTTCACTATGTCCAGGCTTGGGGAGTTTTCTAAAGCTTCACTTCCTCAAGTTATCTGATACCATTAAATTTGCTTTCCCCCTACCCTCCATTCTTTATAACTTCTAATTCTTGTGCCTGAGAGAGAGATGGAATAGTCCGAATATGCTGATTTGAAGCTTATTAACTCACTTATTAGTCACCAGAAAAGTAAACAGAAATATCTTGGAAAAAATGCATTTTCATTCTATGAAAGTACTGAAATTAAAGCTCTCACTTCTTCAGCAGTTGATATTGGCATTGCTGTCAAACTTGCCTTTTCTGGAGTGGGTCTAAAAACCCAGGAGCCTGGTTACAATTAGCCAGAATTGTCATTTGTTTGCCCAGAGATTTTCTATGTCTATGATGTAGAGGAATACTCTTCTCTCCTAAAATCCATTTTGTTTTGAAGTAACACATTCTGTTCTCACATGCTGATGTTTTATAGTAATAATAGAGATAAGATGGGTGTGTGGATGACATTTTCCACAGCCCAAATACACAGACAAAGCAGAGACCTGGTTTGCAGTCCAAGCCTGCAGCCCATATTTCTGCCACGGTGGATGGTCTCATGTTAAAGCTCAGCCTAGATGCTGGGTTTCATGCTAGCAGATCCATGAGGACTAGGCCTGGATTTTAGGAAAACTTGTTTAGCAAGAATTGGTTTAATCATCCCTCGTGTAGTTTTTTTGGGCCTTGTTTGTGCTTAATTCCCTTAATCTGCATTACTGTTGTGAGGACCACCGTATCAAAATGGAAAATAAACAAGCAAAACATCTGAGCTGCACAAACCAGGCATGTTCTGCGCTTGCAGTGTTGACTCACAACTGTAATTCATTGCCTCCTTCCAAGTTTTGATCTCCTCTCAACTCTGGCCAAGTGATTCATAACCACCTGCACTATGCAAGGGAGGACCGAGCAGCACCACACAGAGCTGCTCAGTGCATCACCCATCACTTCCCTGGGATATTCCTCCCTGCCAAGGAGCCCACAGGCTGCCTTCACTCTTGTCAGCCTGCACCAAAACAAATCAGAATTGATGTGCCTGTACTTGCAGTTACTTCTGTAAAATATTTCCGCTTTAATCAAAGATGTTGTCTGAGAACACAGGAGACAAGGGGAGGGAAAAGCAATGTTTGCCCTTGAATCTGAGAGGGGCAAGAAAAAAATTTTTAAAAAAATGGAAGCCTCTTTACCTGGATGAAGTCTAAATTTTTTTTCCAGTAGATTTATTGTATATATAGTAACAAAGGTTATCTGATGAAGGGAATTGTAGGGGGTAAATAGGAATCAAGAAAGCCAGGTAGTCTATTGCATTGAGAAACCTGTCACAGAGAGGAACTGGAGGTAGAACCACAGAGCAGAGCCTGGAGAAAATACATAGCAGCATCCTCTGACATATTCACCAAAATGGGAAAAGTACTAGGATGTGTGTAAGTGCTAGGACCCATGACTTGGTAATATATCATCTTCCTTCAGAAACAGTATTGCAATGTCATTTTGTTATATTTCACATTATATATGATACTGTCCAAAGGGACAGAGCAGGCTTTTGCGTGAATCCAGAACCTGAAGACTTGCAAGTAATTTCTAGAATCCACAGTGAGACCACATGTGTGTTTAAGTCCTAATTCCAGAGAGAGAGTTGTGTGCACAAAGGCCCTTTGTGTTGGGGTTCCTTTTACTATTAGTTACATTGACAGCACAATTACTTTAAAACTAGTTTTTACAAGTATTTCTTTCTATATCCTCTGTTTAAAGAAATGGGAAGGCAGGTAGGCAGGATTGCGTGATTGCCTCCAAAAGCATCCTGGCCACAGGGTGTGAGGTTTATTCAAGCTCCTTCTATGCTTGAATGTAGAAATAGTAGCTAGAGAAACTTGTCTTTCAAGCCTTAAACTACCAGGGACAATTTTTCTTTAGTTAGTGAAAGATCTGATGTATGCAGCTAGCCCCACTTGTAAAGTGCAGGTTCTGATCTGGCTACTGCCACTCCATAGGAAGATCTTGGTTGGATGTTCTGAGGGGTCAAAAAAAGGAAATTGAGCATAGATCAGTAAATGTTAGGAGGGGGTGGAGAGAGGGAAAGTTGGAGTATTGCTCCCTAAATCTGAGGTTCAACTGCGCCTTGAACTGTGCATATGCAGCTCCATTTCCCTCATCTCAGAGGGTTTAGAGGTACTGCAAAAATGTTGGTGGAAGAAAACAAGGCTTGTCTGAGATTTGGACCCTGTTTATAGAGTGAGTGGGTAAACCTGGACTTTCACCCTGGGAAAGCGCTGACTGAGAGTGCTGTGCAAGAAGTGGAGACAACTCAGAGCACTCTGGGGAGAGCACATAGAAGCAAAGTGTCCAAGAGCCATGGGGCACCAGATCCAAGCTAGCAAACTGAGCTGCAGAGAAAATGAAGGGCGGTGGGTGACGAGTTGTAGTGGGTCTGTGCAAGACTTTTTTGAAGATTACTGTGCGTGAGCTGCACAGGGAACTGGAGGAGAACTGGGAAGAGAGAACAGCAGCAGGCTGAGGAAATCCTCTATGCTGGCAATACAAGGGGGTACTGTGTGTCCTGTTCCTACCCATCTAGGAGAACGACTCTGCCAGCAGAATGGTGGCGGGCCAGTG
Source organism: Buphagus erythrorhynchus (assembly GCA_013400855.1). Lineage (NCBI taxonomy): Eukaryota > Metazoa > Chordata > Aves > Passeriformes > Sturnidae > Buphagus > Buphagus erythrorhynchus. The sequence continues at coordinate 36,011 of VZTT01066968.1, forward strand.
GCACAGCAGCTGAGGCCATGCCTGGCACCACCCCGGTGCCAGCTGCCCACGGGTGGCTCTGCAGGCCACTCAGGCCATGCCTGGCACCACCCCGGTGCCCGCTTGCCACGCGTAGATCCCCAGCGATNCCAGGCCGCTGAGGCCATGCCTGGCAGCACCCCGGTGCCAGCTGCACACGGGTAGACCCCCAGGCCGCTGAGGCCATGCCTGGCAGCACCCCGGTGCCAGCTGCCCACGGGTGGCTCCGCAGGCCGCTGAGGCCATGCCTGGCAGCACCCGGTGCCAGCTGCCCACGGACGGCTCCGCGGGCCGGGCTCTCCGAGCTGCTCCTGCCCCGCCTCCGCCGCGGCACCGGCGCTGCGGCGCGGGCGGGGCGGGGACGGCTCGGGACGGGAGCGGAGCTTCCCGGAGCTCCGCCTGCTGCTGGCACAGTGTGCGGGGAGCCGAGCCGTGCTGTCCTGGGCTGTGCCGTGGATGATGAGGGCGTGAGAGCCGTAAAGCTGCGTCTGGGGCCGGCAGCGCCTGCGGCCACTGCCAGGTACGGTCCGTGAGTCTGCGGTGCGTCTTGTCGGTCCGTCCGTCCATCCATCCATCCATCATCCATCCATCCATCCATCTATCTCTGTCTTCCTTGCCAGCCCCGGCAGGACGGTCTCATTCCTCCTACTGTTTAATCTCCTTCTTGGCTACCCACTTCTGTGCGGGCAGAGCTGCTTTTTGGAGGGGTTATCAGCATATTGGGGAAGGGAGAGACTTCAACCCAGCAGTGGCGGTGCAGTGATTGGGTCCTTCTCCTTGTCCCCTTCCCTGTAGTAAGATAGAACAGGGTTCTACAACTGCGCGATGCGATTTTTTTTTTCCGTGGCTATAATCCTTGGAGCTTTCCCTGTTTTTCTTTACGCCCGTCAGATCAACTGACTGCTGGTTTTCTTGGGTGGGAAGGGTAAAAAAGCACTGATTTACCGGATTGTGTTTGTAGGGCTGAGCAAAATGGGTGCGTGGGCGGGATGCGTGTGTGTGTGTCTTTGCTGGGCATCTGCTGAGTGTAAGTGTGACAAAACTTCAGGCTCCTGCGCTGGGTGAGGTGGGACCAGTTCAGGAGTGCGAGGAGAATAAGGACTGTTAAGTGACCCAAAATCGGTGTTAAATGACCCAAAATCGGTGTTAAATGACCCCAAATCGGTGTTAGATGACCCAGGACCAGTGCCTCAGCTACATCTACTACGTTGCGCTCAGTCCAGACTGTAAGCTAAGGCAGCCCTAACAAGCAGTGCCTGCCAGTCTGCCTGTGTGTAAAGCTAAATGTAAGACAGAGCGATGAGGAACTCTTTCGGAGGAGTTCTTCCGAACAGAGCGGAGGAGGGCTGACTCCTCTCAGAGGGGAGGAATGGCCTGATAAATCAAAAGAGCCGGGAACAAAGAGGTGCTCTGTACCTCGGGCGGTATGCCTGAGCCGGGAATGTCGAGGGGGTCGCTTTCAGTGAGGTGACCGCCTTGGTGGGTGAGGTGTCAGTGCCGTCTGTGGGAAATGGGCACTTGGGCAGGCAGGACTCTGTCTCCAGGTTGTTTTGAAAGCTGAGAAGAGCTTTTTGAGGTACGGCTTCCTCAGCCTTATCTTACGGCTTCCAAATGAGATGCCTTGAGAGAAGCTGTTAATCAGCTGAAAATCAGTGCTAAATATACTCAAGACAAGTAGCTAACTGATGAGCTGAACGAATAGCTGAGACCGAGCTCTGATTTTGGATAAGCAGTGGAGATATCACTCCTTTGAACAGCAGGACTGAAACACGCCACTGTAGGATTTGTTTTATCTTTGTAAAAGAGGAAAGAAATTACTGATTTCGCAGGGGTTAAGCTCACAGCTGTGCCACACACTGAGCAAAATGCTTTGTTTTTTTTTTTTTTGTACGGTGCACTGAATCCCTGTTGGTTTACATTCTTTGTGGTTTCTTTGTGCCGAGGTTTTGGGGGACAGCCCTGCGTGTTGTTGCCTGTGCTGAAGTTGTGTGGGTTATCTAAACAGTCCCTGGGGAGAGCAGAGTGACCCTACCTGCTCCTGCGGGGTGAGCTGCTGTCACACTGTGGCAGAAGGGACAGGCACAGTTCAACCCTGCAGCATGATCACTAAAGGAATATGAACTAGAAAATGAAACTGGAAATGTGAACTGGAGCCCTGACAGCACGGGTTTTCTTTTGTTACTGGGTAGTTAAAAAGTGAGATTTTCTTGGGGTGAAGACGGGAAGGAGCTGTGTGTGGATCATATTGCCAGTCTGTGCTGTACATCACTGTAAGGACTAGGGCTGGTTGGGATAGATTACCTGCATTTCAGAAGAGGAGGCACGGTTTGTGATTACACATACTTAAGCATTTTTTCCAAATGTTAGTAAACACACAGGTGTACTCTGCAAGCACTGACAAGCGCCCTCTGCTTGGCATGGGTATGAGGGACTGATCCACATCATCTGATAAACACTTTGATAGAAAATGAGCTTGTAAACAAAGCTTCCAGAGAGCATTTTGAGCCACAGTAAGACAATACATAATTTACAAACAAGAGGCAAAGACTCCAGCTGAAAGCTGTTGTTAATTTCTCCTCTGTTCTAGATGCTGTAAGAAGTAGTATTAAAAAAGTTACTAAATTAAAAATTGCTACTGTGAGGAAGCTGAATGGGTGGCATTTAGTGTGACTCTATTTTTAAATGGAAAATCTGTAGGATCATGACAACAATCCAGCTCACTCTCTCTAGGCGGCTCCAGAATAGCACTGAATGACTCAGATCCATGCATTCTGACTATTTTGGGTTTGATTCATCAAAATGCATCTTCTCCCCAGAATACAATGTTCCCCGGGTCACCTGCCCCTCCCATGGGGTCGGGTACTGTGCTTACTTCTTGTCACATCTGGAAATAGATGTGCCAGGTAACACACCTGCAGAGAGGAGCCTGGGAGCTGTGAGTCGGCATCAGCACAGTGAGATGTTCGGATTCACAAGGAGGAAGGCAGAGGATAAATAAACTTGAGTCAGACTGGGGAGTGGGGTATTCCGTGAGATAATTGCTCTCATTGATACAAGGCCAGGTGCTTTCTGCATGAATGTACCGTGCTGAACTGACTGTACTTGTCCATCAGGACTGGAGTTGATCCTCCCTTGAGCATCCTGCAGGGATTCAGACACTCTTAGGCCACGTTTGTAATGATCTTTTCGCAGCCCAGCGTGGTGTACATTTGCTCAGTACCCTACCTGCCGGGTGGTGACTTAATGGCTGTAATTATTTCAGGGCAAGGAGCGTTTGGCCATCGATTGCCAAGCCCAGGGGTCCACCCTGAGTCGGGCATGGGAACTGCTGCTGGGGCTCAGAGGCTGACAGAACCAGCAGAGGCAGCCTGCCAGTGAGAGATTTGCACTAGGGCCCTGCCCACACTGGGGAAAAAGATATTTTCTGTCATTTGGGCTCTAATGTGCTTCTCTTTGATTTCCCAAGGAGTCGGGCAGGCTGATTGCAGACAACTGTTTTACAAGCCCTCAGTACCTCAGACCCAGCTCTGTTCTAGAAGCCACTGGCTGATACCCAGCCTGGATATAAATGGAAGGCAAGGGCAGCTGATGCTGATACGGAGCTGTACTTCCTCTCTTAACTAAGTGGAACCATCCATTTTTATCTTCAATCTAGACATTGAAAAGTGGGGGTTTTTTTTGTTGTGATGGTGGGGGTTTAACTGAAGTATTTCTGTTAATATACGGCTTTCAACCTGCTGTATATTGAAATGTCAGTAAAAATTCTGTATACTGTTCATGGAAACATAAGGACTCAGCAACTGGGAAAAAAAAAATATTAATTGTTTGCCTTAAAACCAGCAATTTTTCTGCATCATCTAAATGGCAGAGACATTTGGCAGTGAGGTTTTAGGTAGAAACAGTTAAATGAAATTTAGTACTGTTATTTGACACTACTACAGCTTGCTGTTGTAAATTATAACTTGGCTGCCTATTACGATTACAAAAGGGAAAGCTGTTTTCTTTTGAAGTGTACTGTAGGTTGCACCAAAAGGCCAAGTATGGGTGTCTGCAAAGAGCAACAGTTTTGAGATTCAAAAGTATCTTGCTTTGATGAGGATGAAGAAGGAACCGTGTCAACAGAGCTTCATGCTTAAGGCTACTACCATGCTCCTGGCAGGAATATATAATACACCTTCTGCACACCTTTTGAAAAAAGATCTTAGTGCTTAATGAAAGGAAATAACCCCATACTTATCCCTCTTTGTACTCTCAAGCAGAGGAATGCAGTAATGAGAAACTGAGTGACTTGACTAAAGCCACGTGAGGAGCTTGTAGCAAAGTCAGAAGCAGATCCAAACTACAGCTGCCAGTTCTAAGCATGAAATAATGCCACTGTTTTCTGTGGATGGATGTGTGAACAGCTCTTGATGAAGCCAGTTATCACTCTGAAACGGTCCAGAACCATAGCTACTGACCATGCAGATAGAGAAGGTGAATCTTTGGGCTGTGATCACCTGGGGTGGGTTAGGATTACATCCCTGTCACATCCCAGGGTTCACATCCCTGTCAGGTAGAATGGATCACACTCTCCATGGTTAGAGAAAGTCTAATACCACAATGATGCTCTTCTGGTGATAGTGATAGCACAGGAAACTGCTCCCATCTCTGTTGAAAACATCAAATTTCAGTTTTGTCCGTTTGAAGTATGCCGGAGGCACAAAGCATGCTACAGAAATGATGCAGAGTGCAGAACTCTGTAGATACAGAGCTACAAACTCATGTCAGAGTTCTGATTCACTAGTGGGGTTAGCATAGCATGGATGGCATCACAGGCCCCATCTGTCCACCCCACCCCACACCCCATTCCTGGACATCTCAGCCACCTTGAATCAGCTGCTGAATCACTCCTTTTACAGTGTGATGTTTTGGAATAAAGCATCACTGCTGCTCCCTTGCCTCCAGACTCCTGACCTCAGAACTGCACAACCCATCAGCTGATGGAGGAGCAGCATCCCAGCTGCTGCTCAGCAGTGTGGGAGCTGGGGTGGTGAACTCCTCCAGGCTGTGGAGCTCTGCATCGTGCTGGTGGATGGCAGCCCTGACAAACCAGTCTGCAGCTGGCTGAGTAGAGAGGTGGGATTTTAGTCTTTTAAGGCTGTAATATTTATAAGAACAAATAGAGCAAATAGCAAAACTGTTCTGTGCTTCACTGGGTCCAATAAGGGGATTTGCTTCTAAAATCCCTACCCTGCTTCATTAATGTAAAGAACTAGAAGGCTTTAGTAGCATTCTTGCTTTTCAGTCCAGCTGTCTGCTCAGAAATTTTGGTAGAAAAGGGTAGCTATATGTGTTGTCTGTTTTTTAAGGTGGGAGGTGTTTCATTGAACCCTTTGGCTGGCCTGAGACTCTTGTGCATCTTTTTCTGTTTCATTCATTCTGTAAATCCTTCAAGTCTTAAATAGTCACTATGGAGCATGCAATGGACTGAACTTTTCTATAATCTCTTGTGCTTTCTGACATTTAATTACTGCTGTGCTAATCCATCATGTCACTTACAATATATACTTATCCTGTTTATTCATGTTTTAAACTTCTCTTCTGAAACTGGGATTAACAAAAAGATATACTAGGTACAAAAGCCTTACACTTATACGAGAAAAGTCTTATTTTGCATTCAAATGCTAAAAGGACACCATCCAGATGAAGAAATTACCCACAGAATTAAAAATAACTTTAAAATGAACTTAACAAAAAGATTAATCAGTCAGTGATGGAGCATGCTTCATATCTTTTTAAATAATTGTGACCTCCTTGGTTTTAACCTACAGACAGAAATCTCAGCAGCATTGTGTTCATGGTAAGAGAGAAGTGCTTTAAGAAATCAAATGTTACAGGTGTGGTATCCTTTCAGTGTCATGTGTTTCGAGGCTGTTGCTTTTGTGTGTCCAGCAACACAGGCAGATGGTATCATGTGTTTTGTTTGGGAGGAACATGTGTCCTGTCCTCACCCTGGAATGAGTAATTTTCCTGCAGCTGGGATTTTTGCTGCGATGCAGTCTGCCTGCATGTGCTTGCCTGGCACTGCAGCAATGCTGTCACAGCCACCTCCAGCATCACTGGACTCTCTCTCTCTTCCTGCCCCACTGAAGAAGAGGATGGAAGAGGATAGAAGGGGAGCTGAGTTGTGGGGCTTGAGCAGGGACATGGATTTACAGCATATCAGCAACAAAGAGGAACTTGTTTGTTTCCTTCCCTTTTTCTACACTCACGGGTTTGGGGAAATCCAAGGCATTCTTAAATGCCCCACAATGTTCCTAATGCTCCCAAGTAAACACAAAAATGTATTCATACCCATCACACCTTTGCTGTTCAGTATCCAAGGACTTCAATTTCGAGTAGTTCAGGATTCACTTAATTACTGTGCCAAAGTTCTCATACCTGAATGATCAGTCAGCAGTGCTGCATCTGACCTTCCCAAATCATCAGCTGGGTCTATTTATAGACCCAAGAAAAATGCACATTCAGGAGGAAAAGGTCTCTCCTTGAATTCAGTTCTTGTTTTATTCTTTGCTTACTAGCATTTTTCATTTTCCTTTGCAGCTTATTGTCGCCTGGGTGATTTTTGGAAAACTTTACAAAGTTGTTCATTCTCTGCTGTTTTAATGAAAACCAAAATGTACTTTAAGGCTCAGCCGGGTTTCTTATGACTACCTCAGGTCTTTCCTTGCCCCACCAGCAACTGTGCAAGATGTGTTTTCTACTGCTATGACACTGTCCAGCATGGATAGTTTTGGTCCTCTTCCTCTGGGGTGGATTCCTTATGAGAGGTTCTTAATCTTCCTTTTGATCTCAACCTGGAAAAAGTCAATATCACTCTCCATTTCATCTCCTATGTGACTATAAAAATATTCTGTGCTCTCCCTCTTAAAAGATATACTTAATAAGTAATTCTAGGAAGGAACTACAGCTCAGAGTTGGTGCTGAAGTCATGCTCTGAGAATTGTATGGCAAATTCACCACAAAGAGAGGAAGCAAGAAGGCTTGAGGTGGGATAGTTCTGTGATCTTAATTTCTGCAAGTAAGACACATGAAACACCCATCTGGGAGTTTTTCAGATTTCTTATCTTCTCTGTCGCTTGAGCTGTAAAATTCCCCTTTACCTTGCAGTGAAAAAAAGAAAAAAAAAAAGTTTTGTGAGCAAAGCACATACACACACCACTGAAGAGCTGTATGGAATGCGATGGGCTGTGTCTGGTATGCTTTTGTTTTTTTGTTTTGGGCAACCTGGGTGGATGCCCCGAGCACTGCAAAGGGATTCCAGCTGCTCCAGCTTTATCATAAAGGGCCTGGTTCAGATGCCTCTACACAAACACACACAGTATGGGGAACAAACAAGAAGAATTAGAGACATGCACATGCCTGCATGGGTGTGATGTCACTGGCATCACAGAGATGTGGTGGGGTGGCTCCTGTGGCTGGAGCATTGGAATGGAAAGTTGTTGGCTTTTCATGAAGGACAGGCTAGGGAGACAAGGAGGGGATATAAGTCTGGAGGAATATGGGGAAATTGTACAGGAAGCTAGGGATGAGGTTAGGAAAGCTAAGGGCCAGTTAGAACTGAGTCTGGCCAGAGATGTCAAAGACAACAGGAATGGCTTCTGTAGGCGTGTTGCTAACAAAAGGAAGAGTTGGGATAATGAGAGCCCTCTCTGGAACTTGGTTCCTCCAGGAAGTCAGGCTTTTGTTTTGCCATACCTCAGTTTTATGATGGCATCCTTAATAACAATGGTGTATGGTAATCACCTGCTAAATGTGGTTAAGGGTTTCTGATTGTATAGGGAACAGCTCTGAGGGGATGTAATTGCATTTCTGAAGTTTGCCTCTTCTAAGGGGAGGTGTGCCTTGGGACTAATACCATTCCTCTGCCTGAGGGATATAGTGTGGGAGAAAACTACCTAACAGAGGAGCTGAAAATGTTTGGCAGTGGCTTTAAAGGCACCTTTCATGACTGCTACTGAACTTCTCAGTGGGTGCTTCTGTGAAGGATACCAACTGTCCATATTGTTGGGTTTGTTTTATGAATCTGATGGGCAGCCTGAGCTCTTTAATATAAATGAAAACAAACCAATGCAACCTTCCACTGTTTGTAGTAGTAAACAGATTTTTTTTTTAAACATAAAGATTTGCAAAAGCACTTGGCAGCCTTGGAAGCTACGTCTCATTCCTTTAGTTTTGCCAAACTGAAACTTGGCTCTTGCAGGAGATGGTGGGGGTTTGAGCACATCTTTGGCTCTGAGTTCCTATTTACCGTGCTGTTCCTGGGAAGGTTGAGGCTTCTTTCTTGTCAGAGGTTACTCACAGCGAGAATATAGACCTCAATGCCCAAGGTCTCATGTTCTCTATAATGATAGTAAATCCAGAAAAAAATGTTGTAATCCTCTTTCCACAGTGCAGAGTTTTTGACTTCTCTCTGTCACAGGAGAGCATCACTGGTAAAGCCAGGAAATTATTTCATTGCTCTTTCCTTCAAGTCGGATCTTTAATAAAAATTAAACAAAGCAAAACAAAACAAAAAAACCCACACTCTTTTAATTCTTGGAAACAAAAAAGAAATAAAGGGAGAAGAGATAAATGGATTTCCATGTGATTGCTAGCCAAGTGTTTCCAAAGCCTAGTTAAAAAGTTCCAGTTTTAAACTCCCAGGACATTTTTCACTGGAATAATATTTCTCATCTTTTTTCCCAATTCCTGCTCATCAGATCTTGCCCTGCTGTACTTTGTCAACAACATTTTTAGGTCCCAAGATACCTCTGCTCTATATGCCACGGAGTTGTGGACCATTATCTGCTTTGTAACCAAATTTTAGTTCCACTCAAGTTATTCTGCAGGCAGGGTTTGGCTGAAGCTTTAGCTAAAGAAGCTTTTGGTTAGAATTAAGTGTGCTGCTTTGTGTCTCCACCTCCAAATAAAATACAGCAGAGGAGTCGAGGTCAAGATAATGAAGGAGTCATGCTGGAAAAGCACATGTGTTGTATGAATCATCCCATTGGCTATGCTATATTTATCTCTGTCACACTTTGGTATCGTCCCTTTTCATCACATGGAGAACGTGTCCTGTGTCCTGTTCACTTCCAAGTGAAACCCAGTTCTGACCATACAGAGCATCACCACGACTTGGTGTCTCACTGAAGCAGGACTGAGCCTTCTCTGTCAAGCAGCGTCCAGAAACAGATAGCAAACAAATGACACAATATGTACCCTTTGGGACAGACTTTTGATAATTTTATTTTATGGTTACCAATATGTACATCTGTTAATGGCCTGATGATCTTTTTCTTTCCTGTTGATGAGGCTCTAGGAAACTGTGTCTCCAACCTGTCTGATTCATGTAGTGAGGCTTGCATGAAATCAAAACTAATTGCTGGCTAGTCTGGCTAAATCCCCTGCAGATTCCAGTCTCACCCTGAATTAGGCTGTTTTGGTTAATATGAGGTCTGGGTTGAAACAGCTACTCGCCTTGGTTTTTTACAAGTGCTAATATTGATGTCAAGTTGTTTTGCAGATGCAGACTAGCCTTTCTCACTTCCCTCTGGAGTATTACCTTAGAGCCACAGTGCTACAAATGTTTGGTGGGTTGCAGTGTTTACACACTGTTCACTACCACTTGCTTTTTGACTGAATAAACCGTGCTTCGGTAGCTGAAAAAAATTCTGAGTTTTGGTGCAAACAGGACATCTTTCAGCGTCAGTGGGGCTGATGAATATTTTGGAGTAGGTTCAAGTCTGTGGCTTTACATGCACAGTATGAAAACCTAGGAAATGCTGCAGAAGGTTCCTGTCTCCTCAGTAAAGCTTTGTTCCTTAAACTGGGTTAGCCTTGCAAAGAACCTGAAAGACCAGGAGTCTTTATGCATCAGGATGCCTTATTGGTGCACAGCATGGCCGTGGTAGGGTTGCACCTCACCTGCCCAGTAATTTGAACTCCCTTGCACAGGAACCCTGTTAAGTTCAGTCCTGCACTTCACCCTCTTGTGCTGTGGCATGTGTATTTACTTCATTCTTCTCCCAGTTCATTGGGCTGAGTGGAATTGAATCGCTGGTTGAACAGCTGCACAGAGTGACTGATGTCAATTTTCAGACATGGAGACTTATGAGTCTTTCCCATTTTGATGCAGATATCTTTTGGCACCTCTCAAGGTGGAATTAGCACAGGTCATGTGGGCCAGGAGGCTCTCTCCACTGTCCTTCTCTGCCTTTGTTTTTGGCTTTCTCTTGCTGTTTATTTCCTGAACCGCTCAGACTTGTGCTGGTTTGAATATCTCCATTGTCTGGACACCCTGCCAGCAGCAGCAGCAAGTCTGTGTGGTGCTTCAGCTCCAAGCTAAGGAATCTGGCTAATAACTTAATAGCTTCTCATCTCCACCAGGCTCACTCTGAAAAGTGCTTTATTGTGGGTGTTGGGGGAGCACACAGATGGCAGCACTCTATTTATCTCCAGGCTGTCACATCACTAGTTGTTCTCAAAACGGGATGCCTTCACAGGCTGGTGTTTGCTGAGGTCTGTGGCTTTAAAAGAGCCTTTTCCCGAATAGGATTTGATACAATGGAGAGAAAAGAAACAGCATCTGCACTTACAATGATGGCTCAGAGGCATTAATGCTTTTCTCATGCACTCGCACATGCTGGGTTGACACATGAGCACAGCAGTCTGTGGATATTGTCCCCTCAGTTTGATCTTCCTTGCCTTGAAGTTTTGGGGAGGATTGGAAACAAAGTGCCATCCCCTTTTTCAGTTTCTGTCTCCCTGAATGTCCATCAGCACCCACAGCCCAGTAACTGCTGCAGGAGAGTTAAAACCAGCACGTTTGTGGTTAAAACTGGGCACAAACTTAGCTTCCCATCGAGGCTGTAAAACCTAAGTTCCTTAAACTTCCAAGAACTGCTGCTCCCAGAAAGCAGGGAAGGAGGGAGAAGGAAGGAGTTTATCACTCAACACTCAAGCAATCAGAGAGATTTTATCTTTTGGCCTTTTCACATACTGCATTACCAAAAGAGCTCTTGGGTGGTCATGGCCCCCTTGCTGCCCACCCACTGCTCTGAGTGACTGAACAGCCTGCAGCACTGACTGATCTTTTCCTTGGAAAGACATTTTGATTCCACAGGCGCTAAGATGCAGACTGATGAGTAATTGCTTTATTTCTCCTAAAGCTGGAGAATACAGGATTCACAGAATTTCACAGAAAACACAATTTCACAGAATTTGTGTAGAATGTCTAACAAAACTCTCAATCTGGTCTCATCTTTTATATCATTGGTGAACTTGGACAACCATGGCAAGCAACTATGCCCAGGCAAGCTTTTCCAAATTTCTGTAGCGCCATTCAGAGAGTAGGTGGAGGTAGATGCACTGAAGCATCAGACTTTAGCCTGGGTCACGCCTGTCACAGTATTATTGGGAAAACCAAGCACCAATTTACCAGGGTGGAGTTGGGAAATGAGAGGTTTGGGATTGTGTTGCATAAAGGAGATTGTCCTTTCACAAAGCCTTTCCAGGGCTTCACTTCAGTCTCTCTCCTTCTGCTCTGGCTGGGGGTGTGTCAGCTTGGGACAGCCTGAACATGCTTCCCCATCGGAGTGCTGCTCTTAGGGAGCTACTTTCAGGATTTGACCAAAGTGAACGTTATGTCACGTTCCCAAAAGCTTTATAGAAAGTCTGAGTTCCCAAAGCCTGTCAGGATTTTCGTACCTCCTTCTAACTCTTAGCCTGGACATCTTATCTGTCATTTAATAAAGAAACAGCAAGATATAAAAGAAGCACCTGGTGATTGTGACAGGCAGTGGTGAAAGCCAGTGTTGGCCCTCTCCTGAGAAGTCTGCTTGAAAACAGTACAGTCTTTATTGTGTGCAAGTAACCCATGGTGCGACACCGAGTTGTCTTTCTAGTGCAGTATTATCTCTGGAAGATAGAAATCCCCTTACATTGTGCCTTCTCTTAATTATCCCTCATCTCTTTTGTGTGTCTCCACAGGGAAAGATGCCACAGACACCTCCCTTTGCAGCAATGTTTGACAGCAGCAGCTACAACAGGAACCTGTATCAGACAAAAGAAGACAACTGTGGAGGGCTCTATTACCAGGACAACAATCTCCTGTCAGGGTCTCTGGAAGCTCTGATCCAGCACTTAGTACCCAATGTGGATTATTATCCCGATGTAAGTTACACACCCAGCTAACTGCATGGCCAGGCCTGGTGAGTCTCCTCACCAGGAGGATGTGAGTCTGTCACATCCATGGCTAAGGAAGGGGTTAAAGTGGCTGACCAGCAGTGATAACGTGTGCTTTACCTGAGTGCAGCATGCAATAATTCACCCAGCCTAGGAAGTCTAATGCTTTATTACTCCTGCTGTAAGGTGAGCAACCCTGGTGACTCATTTACAAAGCACACACCTAGACTGGCTTATTGCTTGATGGATTGTGTGTACCATTGACCCTCAAAAAGCTGCCAGGCAAGCTGAAGAGAAAGGCATGACCACAATTGTGACAGAATGCAAGTATTTATTGCAAAACCAAGCAGTTTTTAACGCATATTTCCCATTACTCATCTGAGGTCCATGTCTATCTTGCAATAAGCAACCAAAATGTTGAATTAGCATCACACTGTTTAGGATCAGCAGAGGCTGGATGTGACAACAGGAGGTTTGTCATCTGAGAATTTTTGGCACATCCATGCACTGAGACATCTTCTATAATTCTTAGAAAATAAGATAAGAAAGAATGGTATCAAAAGGTGGCAGGAAAGGGCAGTTGGGGATAACTGGTGGATGATGAAACTGCAGCTCTACTTGTCGACATGCTCCTGCTGAAGACATAACTCTGCTTATGTTCAGCTTCTGTTATTGTCATAGACCTGTTCACATTTCCAAGACAAGACTTTTTTAACTTGGGTCAGAATTGAGAGCAGCCCAGGACTCTACTTAAGCTAGTGCTTATCCATTAATGCTTAGTGTAAACTTCAAATATGTAGCAGTTTAGACACTGGTTGGTCAAACATCATGATTGATTCCAAGTTTCTAGAGCCAGAACATTGTAGAGTCTTTGTAGAGTGGGTGCCAGAGATACTTAACAACTGGCAAAGTGGAAAGTGGAATGGATATTCTGAATATCCATCTCACTGTCAGTTCAAATCATGATATATGGAAAATCAAAGCAAAATAAGAAGCCTCTTCTTGCAACCCAACCTCAGAATCAGTTCCTGATTTTTATTCTGTAAAATTAAGCTATGTAGTTCCCTCCACTTTCACCTAGGAGACAAAGGTTTACTGTAGAGCAAGAGAAGATAAGTTGAAATTTTATTCTGAGTAGTTTCAGGTAATGAGCTTGCAATAAGGCTATATGCAATAGGACAGCTAAACCACCTTTGGCCTGCCTTGTTTTGGTTTAATCTTGCATAACTTGGCTCGAGCACAAACTTATAATACTGGTTCTGGAGCAATGATAAGTGTTAAATTAAATGCTTACCTCTGTAGTAATTGCTTTTGGCAAAGTTTGGCAACAGCCACACATAGAGTTTTCTTCTGCAGATGGTAAGGTATGAGGAACAGACTTTTCAGGAAGGCATTTCAAGAAAATATTAAAAAGGCTGGTAATTTATGCCTTTCTCTGTCTTCCTGTTGTTCACAGAGGACGTACATCTTCACCTTCCTGCTCAGCTCCCGTCTCTTCGTGCACCCCTACGAGCTCATGGCCAAAGTCTGCCACCTGTGCTTTGAGCAGCAGAGACTCAGTGAGCCTGCCCTGGACAAGGTAAGATCCCCCACTCTCAGGGACTCCCCAGGTCCCTGCCCAAACCAAAATGTTCCTATTCAAGAGAGTCCTCAGTGGGATTGAGCAGATTGAAAACCTGGCACAAGCAATTAGGATTTGACCCATTATTCACTGAGATTCATGGGGAATTTCCACACTGCTCAGCCTGTCCTCCATGAGGGCTGCTGCTTCTGCTGCACTGTTTGTTTTACCAAGACAATCTCTGAACCAGGATCCTGAACAGGCCAAAATCTGCCCTCTGAAAGTCCAAGGCAGAGGTTTTGTTGACCCTCTCTCCTTACTTCACCAAGAATGAAAAATCATTTCGTGGTCACTGTGCCCAAGGCAGCCTCTGACCCCCATATCTCCTCCCCAGCCTCCCTCTGTCTGTACACAGGTTTCTCTCATAAGGTGTAGTGCACACATGGGTCTTGGCACAACTGAAATTTTCCACTTTCTTTGTTGAGGGTTAGTCATAAGTTGTGGAAACACTAATCAGTGCCTTGCACTGAGACACTCCTGATAATGAGGGGAGTTACTTCCACTCACCTGAGGCCTAATTTCCAGATCAAAGCCAATGACAGTGTCTTCATTGGCTTCCATGTCCATTGGCTCTGACCTGTAATCCAATGCTGAATGAAGTTAAGATTAAAATTTACCTGACATTCATACCCTTATGCTCTACACTATCCTACAGAACAGAATTCTCTTTCCTTTGAGCTAGGTATTCCCTGCATTGCTGTTGCATGTAACATTCCTCACTACTGTTTCCAAATAGAACTGGACCCAGAAAATTGCACCAAAAATCCTGCAGTTGTTGACTGAGTGGACAGAGACTTTTCCTTATGATTTCCGAGATGAAAGAATGATGAGGAACTTAAAGGAGTTGGCACAAAGAATAGCCAGTGGGGATGAGGTAAGTTGTCTGCACACACAGTTATTGGATAAAAAGGCATTCCTATTACTGCTTATATTGCTGTTAATAATATGGTGTGGCTCTAGGTGCTTAAGAAAACTTGCTATGAAGGTGCTGGTAGGCAAAAAGTTCTGTTTGATACCTAAGCCTAGGGTGAAACCACACAGCATAAGTAGATCTTCTCCAAAGCATGGGCAAAGTTCTCTCCACCTCTAAGACCATAACATAATCCCCATTTTGTGCAGACAGGCACAATTTGGTTCATGTTAGTATTTATCATTTTAGTGATTCTACTTGGAAGAAGCTAGCTAGGACAATAGCTGAGAAATCCCTGTCAATGTTGATCATTTCTCGAGTAAGGTGTGTTGGAATTGGGCCTTTGACCTGTAGGTCAATGGAAAAGTTATAGCAGGTTTGGGGAGAAATTTCCAAAAGAGGACTGGACCAGGAAGACTTGTCTCGAGCTTAAAGTATCAACTCAGAGGAAGTCTGTCATATTCCTTCCTGTGGATGGAGCACACAAGGAAATCACCTGACCTTTTTCTAAATCCCACTTTTTAAGATGGAAGTAAAGTTCCACACGGTTATTATGAAATATTTTGATGCTTGTCTTTTAAGTACTGAAATAAACTCAGCCAAAAGCCAAGGGTTATATTTACTTAGTGGAAGGGAATTAACAGGGTTTCAGTAGGCAAATCCTGTGTAGCTGGCATAATACTGCGATTGCAAAATGCACACTGGAGTGGCATTTGGAAGAACTATAAACACAAATAGCAGTTGCTAAATGGCATTGTGTTTCCAGTGTTCCTCAGGGACCAGTGTTCCTTATATAAGCTTCTAAGTAATGACATGGATGAGGCAGCAAACAGCACATTAACAGGCGTGGAGGTAAACTGGACTGAGAGGAGCTGAGAGTGCTGCCAAAGGCTGTACACAAGCATGGAAAAGAACAAACCTAAACTGAACTTGGAAGCTGAAACATATTTTGATGTTGTCAAAGTGGGGAGGGATGAAAGAAGATGGGACGACAGAGTGAGATGTGGTATGAAGTACAAACGAAAAAGAGACCAAATTTGATGTGCAAGCTGAAGGTTGCAAGAAAGCTCCAGGGAATTTTGGGCTGGGAAGAGGCAAGAGGTGTGCCCTCACTCCAGGGGTGCCAGGTTGCTTTGTTTCTAGATACTCTTCATAGCAAGGTAGCAATCTGAAGTCTAGTTCCAGGCAAAGTAGTTACGATTTAGGGCTCACACCCACTTGAAAAATATTCACTGGCACAAAAACAACCAAAACTGCTTAGCCTGGAGGAAGTTGAGTTGCTGGATGGCAGAATGAAATGAGAAGAGGGAAGGGTTGTCTGCAACGAAGTTTCTGGCACTACAGACAGTTTAAACAGTGAAATTGTCTATTGAAGGGAAAGGCAGATGTACAAAGCTGCTAGAAAATGTGCAAAGGGAGCAATCTTACTCTGCAGAGAACTGTAAATGCTTTTTAGCTGTAGCTTTGAGGTTTTCTTGACTTTGATATTTCCTTTAGAAAGACAAAGTGAAAGCAAGCACTGCAGTAAATTGACTTGTTTTATTGTGAACTGCTTGGAACAGTAAATGGCAACTTCCTTGACCTTGCTTTTCTACAGATCACTTGGATTTTTGTGAGTCATTACCTTAAAGGACACAAAAGAAGCAGTTTCCTACTCCCACTCACTACAGTTCTACTTATAGCTTCTTATTCCACTTCCTGAGTTTTATTGTACTCCAGTTCTTTTAAGAGCTGTCAGTCAGAGTACAACTAAAACCTCTCACCACACTAAAGTGTCACTCCTTCAAAACAAATTCAGAAAAGTCTTTGGAGGAAAGGACAAATTCATCAGAATAAAGAAAATATTGCTGCCTTGGACTGATCATACTGGAGTGTGCAGACAGTAGTTTTTGGATGATCCTTTTTTATCCTTAAGTTTTGCTTTAATGGCTTGTCTTAGTTTGAAAAGACCAACATGGCTTTAGGATAGGTGGAATCTGAAATAGTAACCACATTGGTTACACAGATCTATCTACTTAAGAGTTGAGTTCTGCTCTTACTTAAAATTGTCACTCCTGGTAACTTAAATCACCACATGGAAAGGCCTGCAAAGGCAGAAGAAGAGAGAGATGATTCCTCAGATTCACTGCAAATTTGAGCTCTGACTTTGGTGAAACTGGTCTTGATTTGCTGCAGAGAGAAGCAGGCCCTTCGTTTATCACTGAATGACCACATACTTGATTTTTTTCTGTGGTCTTAAGCAGGAGAAGATGGAATATTTTCATTTCTGATATTTCCTCCAGTAGTGGTTGGTACTTTTCAGGAAGTGGATTGAACACATCTTTTCTTTGAGCTAATTGGGTCAATACTGAACCTGTGAGACAATCACTGCTTAAACCCTCAGCTAGATTCCTTTTGGTCAGATGAAATGCTAATATTACAAATTCACATAATAGAGCTTAGCTTAAGTTGGCAACAAATACAGGTATCAGCATCCATCTGTTGTGGTGCCATGCAGACTTTAATGCTGTCTTCTCCCATTTTGGAAGTGATTTCTGATTGTTTGATGTTACGACAGGTGTACCGGAAGAACGTGCAGCAGCTCCTCCAGAGCCTGATTCGGAAGCTGGCCGCGGTTACCCAGTACGAGGAGGTGCTTGCAAAAATTGATGCCACCACATCCACAGATCGCCTCACACTCCTAAAGACCAAGCCCCAGTCCATCCAGAGGGACATCATCACAGTCTGCAATGATCCCTATGTGTTAGCTCAGCAGCTGACACACATAGAGCTTGTGAGTTGTTACCCTCCCAGGGATGACTTCATCCTTCCCCTCTTTTTGAAGTGCAGGTTAACAGGGGATATGACGTGGCTGCTTCTGTGCTTTATTTAGGAGAGACTCAATTATATTGGACCAGAAGAGTTTATCCAGGCGTTTGTGCAAAAGGATCCTTTGAATAATGACAAGGTAATGGGAGCAGATCTGGAGCAGCTCTGAAATGCATCACTTACCATCAGGTGCACCATGAGCTGGAAGTGAGGTCCAGCAATAAATGAGGACCAGTAGAAAAAAAGCTTTATTACTCCCATGAAACATTTTGTTAGTGTTTTTTTTTCTTTCTGGAGCACAACTCCTGAAGCTCCAGAGCTCAGCCAACAAAGTGACTTAAATGAATACATTTCCTAGGTTTTCTGACTTAAACTAAGGGAGAACTTAATCCTGTGAATGTTTTCCCCAGGCCATCTATGCAGCCTAGAGCTGGAAGAGTCTGAGTTTAACTTTGCCTTCTGCATTATTGATTTTCGACATCTGTTCTTCCTTTTTAGTAAACTGAATTCTTTGCAGCCAAGTGACACATGGGGGAATTTGCAGGTAGAGCAGACATAACAAAAAAAGAGCACAGAGGGCTCTAGATCTATGTGAGGTGGAGGGCAAATATGCAGTGTTTTTAACCAGCCATGATGGAGTTGTCATCTCTTTGAGTGCTGTTTTCAAAATGACCGAATTTTTTATGTTTTTCAAGATGACTTAACCTCTGTAAATAAACTGTGACAAAGTCAGTCCATTAAAACTTGAATTAACTTAAAACTGACAAACAGAATAGAATTATGCAAGTTTACAATTTGATGTTCAGTCAGATGGTCTCTGAAATTGTTTTTCCAGATAGAGATCACTGAAACTGCTGTCTACCCATTTTTAGGCAACTCTGAGATGTGGTGTGGGAATGATTCCAAGGTGATACAGCATAACATTGCTCAGGAAAGGGATAATCCCATCAAAATGGCAGAGCTGATCTCCCAAAGTTAGGATGCAGTATGTCCATTTGTCATCAACAGCCAAGCATAATGTGCCTGACCTCTGTTTTCCTGCTGCACTTGCAGAGGGCTTACAGGAGTAAGGACTGAAACAGTGTGCATATTCAAGGGAGCTTTATGCAGATATTTAGCCCTGGTTGTTTGGATAAGTCTGTCTGAGGTCCTTAAAGCATTAAAGCACTGTATTCCACATGCCTGCTGGAGTGCTTTACTGGGCTGACAGCTCAGAAGGAAGTTACACATGCTTGAATACTACCACTGCTGCTTTCCCTCCAAGCTTTCTGTCACTTTGGTTAATTTGAGTCATTCCTGCTTACTTGACAATGTTTGGGAATGACGAGGCAGAAAGCCAAAAGATCTCACAGGGAAAAGATAAAAATTGTGCTAAAAGTTGCTATTTTAATTCTGTCTGTAGAGCTGCTACGGAGATCGAAAGAAGACTCGGAATCTTGAAGCCTATGTGGAGTGGTTTAACAGGCTCAGCTACTTGGTTGCAACAGAAATCTGTATGGTGAGCAAGGACTTTTTGTGCTGAAAGGTTTTGTTTAGTTATCCAAACTGTGAAGCCTTTTCAGGTTTGGTGCCTTTTGGACTTTTCATTCGCTTGGTTCTGTAATTGCTCACATTTGGATGCAGTCAGAGCATGTCTGAAGAGGAAATAAGTTCAGTGTTTTCAGCATTATACTGGTGCCTCAGCCTTGTTTGTGTGACAGTGATGATTTATTCTGGGTTAGCCCTTCTTGGTACGTGAGCATGTCTGGCCTGCTGTTCTCTTCTCTGAAAGCCCCTTGTGAATTGAGGCACATTCTCTCCTCTGGCTGACCCTCTACCCTGCTCTGCTGTTCTTCATATCCTTCTTCTTGGCAGAGTCTCTTTGCCTGCTGTCCTTGCTCTCTGCTTGCCTGGGATCAGGTTTGTCTTTGCTGTCCTGAATGCTTTTGAACACAGCTGTGTGGCTTCCTTTACATATAAAGGATAGTGTGAAGCTGTGGTACATATGAAAAATACTTCTAGCAGAGGTGTTCTTTCTTTGGGGATGTGTCTGAGTGCTGTTTCCTGCTGAGCATAACCCTACAAATGCATCTCTTGCAGCCTGTGAAGAAGAAGCACAGAGCAAGAGTGATAGAATATTTCATCGATGTGGCACGGGAATGTTTTAACATTGGCAACTTCAATTCCTTAATGGCTATTATTTGTAAGTATGTGTGCTGAGATATTATTTTATCCCTGTTTAAATCTGGATAAAGGAAGCAGAGTGCTTCACACAGAAGTCTACTGCTGAGCTTGGTCAGCAGCATGAATTTGCTCAACGCTGTTGTAGTGCTATGTGTGTAGTATGAAGTTGGTATAAACCAAAGTTTTCATTGCAACTCTTCAGAGACCTAAATCCCCACTTTTTTAAACCAACTTCAGTGCTAAATTGGAACTGTAACTTTCCCTGTAATATGGAGAATGGATGTATTCCATTGTTGCTATCACATCCTACTGATTTAAAAATTCCACACCTCTTTATATCTGGTAGGAAAATACTGAGAATTTTTTTTCATTTGAAATGTGAAAACTTCATAGATATGTGTTGTTTGCAATTAATTATTTAAGAAATTGTGTTCAGAACAACACTAATTTGACCTTTTCTGCTTTATATACATGTTTTATCAAATTCACATTAAATAATGTCATAGCATTTTTTTAGAGCTTTCATTCTGTAAGAGATGAAGATTTTGTTTCCAAGGTTATTTTGGACATTAAAGAAAACAATGACTCTGATTTCTTGAGCAGTTCCATTGAAAATACTTGTTATTGGTAATAGATCCTTTGCTTTAGAAATACTTACTAGTCCAAGTTACCTGAAAGATTTTTTCTTTTAAATACTCCAACAATCTCTTTCTCTTATATAAAGCTGGCATGAACATGAGTCCTGTGTCTCGATTAAAGAAAACCTGGGCAAAAGTGAAGACAGCCAAGTTTGATATTCTTGAGGTAAGTTTGGCTAATATTTGGACAAGAGGCTATTAATACCATTTTACTTTTAACTGCTCTAAAATGCGAGTTTGGCTTCATTAAGACATTTATTTTAGTATATTTGTGCTCTTAATGGATATTGTCCAGCTGACCTTTGTCAAAGATCATGCAGGTGCAGCACTCTATGAGTTTGTGATTTATCCAAGAGAATGTATTGGATCCCTTGTTGTGCTGAATGGAAATTTTTTAAAATAAGCTTCTCTTCTGATCAAAATATCCAGACAGAGTGATACTGCAGTCTCTACAAAGCTGTGTTTGTGGGGATGTTCAGAAGACCTTTTCCTATTTAAAAGTCACTCAGTTGAAAAAGCATTGTGTGTACCTCATTATTTGCATCTTTTCATGCCTTGCAGCATCAGATGGACCCTTCCAGCAATTTTTATAATTACCGAACTGCTCTGCGTGGAGCCACCCAGAGGTCCCTGACAGCTCACAGCAACAGAGAGAAGGTGTGTTTGCAAATGACTTGGCAGTGGGCAAAAGGGAAATGTGCTTGTTAAGTTGCATGGCAAACCTTTATCCTGGAATTCTGATTCTCAGCAACTCTACCCCTGGTGGGCTTATAAAAAGCTGCCAGATCAGTTTGGTTCTGACTGAAAGTCCAAACATTAAATCACTTTGATTATTTAAGTAAAACAAGTACATTGCCTCAGCTTGTTTCTGTTTTACAGACACCTATATCTCACAAGCCCATACCACAAATAGAAAGGCTAATGACTGGCATGAGGTCACTAGTAATTTGTTCTTAGAGCTGCTCCTTGTGCTAATCTTTCAGTAATTCATGGCTTAAGGTGGAAAGACTTCAAAACTTACTCATAAAAGGTATTCTAAACCCCAAATCTAGACAGAGCTGTGGCATTCCCTTCCTGTATATAGCCTTTAGATGCAGAATCTCAGTTGTAGTTCTTGTGGAAAGGAATCAAATAGCTTCCTAGCTGCTCTCCACTTGGAAGCAGTTGCTCATCAACTCCTTATGCTATTAGGACTCCATGCTGTGTTTAATAAGCATGATCTTGGAGTTCATGGAATAAACTACCAGGCAGATGAAGCAAATCCACGTGCAGTCTGCTGATCTATACTGTTGTTATGCATGGAATATCTTTCTGAGTCCTAAGGGTCTGTTCACATATCATTCAAAGTACCAGAAGTTTAAATGTAAGAGGCTTACTTCTTTTCAGAGAAAAGTAAGTTTTAAGACTTCAGAGAAAGAACTTAGAGATACTGAAATATGGTGTGGCAAAGTGTTCCACAGAAATAATAAGTGGTATTTTTTTTATCCCCAGTTGTAACAAGGATGTGTAGCTGTGAAAACTTCCATAGGATGAAAATTAAAATAGAACCATTTTAAGAAAGTAAAATTCTCCAGCATTCTCCAAAGAAAATACTTTGTTCAGTTGGCAGGAAATGCTTATTTTTAAACCAGTCATTACCAAGATTCCATGACCTGCATGAGCTCAGGGAATTGTAGCTCAAAAGCCATTTGTGCTGCTACCCCAATATTCCCTGCTGGGCTTTAATGTGCATCTCCCCTCCTTTACCAAGCAAGTCCTGTCAAGAGGGAAAGCTACACTACGAGATACCCTGCAGGAATTATATGTAAGAAGTAGGTGCCTCTGACCATTTATCTGCTGGAATCTGCAAGGAAGAAGGAAAAAAATGAAAACAAGGACATAACATAGAAATGGAGGACATTGTGGAGAGACTTATATTTTAAAATGTAGTGAATGCACAGTGTTTGTGCAAAGATGTAGAATCCTTAGTCCTTCAGTATTTTGCTTACCTTTTGTATCACCTGACTTCCTTTCATTTTTCTCTGTAGACCATTGTGTCTTGATTCAGGATCAGACTGGTAATAATGCTGTTCTCTCCCTAGATTGTGATACCTTTCTTCAGCCTCTTGATCAAAGATATTTACTTCCTCAATGAGGGTTGTGCCAATCGCCTTCCAAACGGGCACGTCAATTTCGAGGTGAGTAAAGCACTGAGTTTTAATGGGGTTTTAATGCAGGGTCAGCCCCTTGTAACAGAAAACTGAAGCAGATCACAGTCCAGTTTCCACTGGACTCTGGGAGAGCAGACATAGACTGGAATTTATCTGTTACTTGGGAGGTAGTCAGGAAAAAGCAGTTTTATCGAAGGTGGAGTTTTTATAGAAACTTCAAATATTCCAAGTTTTTTAGTGGGGAAAAAAAAGTCAGAACTTCTCCCCAGTGCTCAAATTCATCTCAGCATTTCAATTCACAGGTTTGTTATAGTTAATGACAAAATGTTCAAATTCATATTTTAGGGCTTATCTTTTAATTCCTCACATAAAACACAAGTTCCTCCTTTATCAAGATATATAGGCAGCATTTTCATGCATGTAAGTCCCAGATTGTCTCTGAAGAAATATGTGATAGAGCAGCAGGGAGGGAGTTTTGACTCTCTTGTCTTCCAGTAGTTCTTCTGCCTCTGATTTTATGCTTGTTATCTGACACAGGGTGAGTTACCCAATGATTTGTTTCCTGGTACTTGCAGTCTTCAAGAAGCCTGGGTCATTCACACAAAACTGCAGTACATTTCAGTTGTAGCCATAGGCCTGAATTAGCCTAAAGGTTCTAAAACTAGGCTGTGCAATCATCTAGAATATCCTTTTGCTCAAGGAATCCATGTGCATTTGAGGCATGTTCAACTTTATTTGAAAGAGTTTATCAATTAATGGCATCAGCACATTCATTACAATGGGGGGTGTTTATTTTTGGCATAAATTTCCACCAATAAAATAGAGCATTTGATATTTTTTAACTGACAGGAAACAGCTGGATTTTGAAATGTCAGTATTAAGCATCTGATGTGAAAATCACTATGTATTTAATTGCAAAACAAAAAGCATGAGCATTATCAATGTTAAAATTTGGGCATAAGGAGTGTTCCCAGCTCCTTGAAAAAAAATTAAGTGCTCTTCATGATCTACTATATTTGCTTTCACAACAGCAATTTTAACAAGGTGAAGGAGTGGGAAGTTAACATAGCTTGAAGCAGGAACACAGAAGGTAGAAGCTGAGTTGTTGAGTCAGATCATGTTCAATTCTATCTTAGAAGCCAAGGACAATCTAAGCCTTGGTCTCCAAACCGAGATCTCTCCCTCTTTTTTAAAAAATGTTCAGGGTAAGCAATGCTATTCAATATATAGCACTCCTTCTGCTTTGTATTCTGACAGAAATTTTGGGAATTGGCCAAACAAGTCAGTGAATTTATGACATGGAAGCAAGTGGAGTGTCCTTTTGAAAGGGATTGGAAGATTCTGCAGTACTTGCTCTCTGTCCCAGTCTTCAGTGATGATGGTAAGGAGCTCTGCACTTCTGCAGGGATGGTGTCACTGGCTATGCTTAATCTCTCTCTGTGTTAATTTGTGGCTTCCTCACAGTAAGGAAAGACTGTCCTGTCCTGAGACATCTCTGAAATGCAAGTGAAAAATGCTCCTCCCTTACAAATGACAGAGAAGATAAGATTTTTCTTTTATGTGCATATAGTCTGTGAGAATCAAATTGGTTCTGAAATAGAACAAACTAAGTTGATGCGGTCCCTCTAAATGTCACATGAAATATATTTATGTGGACTTTCAGGATACTTTGCACTAAAGGGTGCTGCTTAAGGAAGAAAACAGGGACTTCACTGGCTATTTACAAAGCACCATGTCCCTGGGCTCATTTTATTTTCTCTTGAGTGCTTTCTTCTCCCCGTGCTTTTGAGTTTCCACTGGTTGGTTTTCCCCCCCCTGAGGGTAGCCTTTGTTCTCATGCACAGTTTGTTAGCTTTGTCTGGGTGCAATTATAAGCAATGCTATACTTCCTAATGGGATTCTGAAGCCCTAAACTGAGGGATGGATAATACGTGCCTGCTTCATTTAACTCAGTCTGCTTTGCAGGGAGAGCAAATTTTAAAATGCCAGTAGGCCTAACATAATGTATTTTCCTCTGATTGCAGCACTTTACTTGGCTTCCTATGAAAGCGAGGGTCCCGAGAACCACATTGAAAAGGACAGATGGAAGACACTAAGGTTTGTGTCAGAGGTTACCCAGATCAATAAATAAATAGAATGGGATACAGAGCAAGCATCAAGCAGTTAAAACCAAATGGCATGTTACATGTTTCAACAGATGGGGCACAGCGAGGTTGTA
>VZTT01066968.1:92392-102392 GCA_013400855.1 Buphagus erythrorhynchus
CTCAGACCCCCTGACCCTTCAACATTTACTTTTTAAGAATGAGTAGTTAATAGCTCCAGAGCAATAATTTTAGGGTTTTGTCCTCTTTCATATA
Organism: Buphagus erythrorhynchus; assembly: GCA_013400855.1. Taxonomy (NCBI): domain Eukaryota; kingdom Metazoa; phylum Chordata; class Aves; order Passeriformes; family Sturnidae; genus Buphagus; species Buphagus erythrorhynchus. The sequence continues at coordinate 92,487 of VZTT01066968.1, forward strand.
ACAAAGAAAGGCTTTCTTGTAATGAAATTTCTAATGCAAGTCTTTCTTCTAACGAAGAAAGCACTCTGTAAATTAAACATTTTCTGCTTTCTCTTTTTATCTGAGTTGTTTCTAAGCCCTGCACTTTGTGCTTGGGGAAAGCAGTTCTTTGATTTTTCTGCTTGTCTCCCCCTTCTCATGCTGGGAAACGGGTGGCTTTCCAAGGAGACACGAGTCTCTGCATGGCTGCATTTCTGCTTGTGTTAACCTGCCTGTCTCTGCACCTTCTCCATGCAGAAGTGCCAAAGTGCCTGGTGGTCCTGAAGCTGCCCCTGCCTCGTATGGCAATGATGATGCTCCAAATTCCTCCTTCTAACTGTGTTGTTACAGGAGTTGGCATGAAAAAAGCTTCTTAAAGCCCTTGTTCAAGTGATTTTCAGCTCTTTGTGGTATAATGTCGGAAAAGAACCTGTCTTTCTCTTCTGGTCTCTCCCTGTCTTTCATCTCTTTTTAATCAGGTGGTTGAGTGGTTTTAACTGGGATAGTCTGAAAGTGAGGAAATTAACATCGCCTTTGAAAAGAGAGGTATTGTCTTTGGCTTTCAGTATCATAATGCTTTACTAACAAAGCTTGGCTACAAAGGAGAACTGATGGTGATAGCAAAATTTCCCAAAGATGCATTTGAATGATTACAGTTCAACATTTTTTGTGAAAATTGAATGAAGGGGAGAGAGACAGCAAGCAATACATAACTTAGAATCAGTCAAGTAATGGAAATATTATTCTGCCTGTGTACTTTGCAATACATTTTCCCCATTACTAGAACAAATGGTGTTTGGCCAGAAACTAATATTGAAAAAATATATCTCCCTTGGTAATGGGCACATTATTAAGATGCACTGTTCATATTACTGTGAGGAGTACAAATTCTTGTGTTCTACTATTGAGTTCCAACACATCCTTGAGTAAGCTCCCAGTTTTAAATGTCCTATTTGTTTTTGCCCTAAGATTAGGGTAAAGCATTTGAAACTCACTTTGATCTTATTTCAAGACAAAATGTAATTCAGAGGTCTGCTTTGGTAGCTACCCAATGAGTGTAGATTTGGTCTTAAATAGAATCCAAATCGTACAGTGTGGCCCAGTATTCTGGGTGAATTAACAGGGCTTTGAGTGAAACCAAATATTTTATAATATTTGGCAAGTCCTTTTGTATAAGAAGGCTAATGCCACTGCTGTTGTACAGTGTAATTACTGGAGGTGTTTCTTTTAAAGAATGAGGAATTGCATCCATTGAAAGATGTCACCTATATCATATTAGCCTTTCATTTCCATGCTGGGAGCAACAAAAATGATGTATAATCCATAGAGAACATTTTCAAAAGGTACTTTCTGAAACACCCTTTTGTTTGTGTTTTCAATGTCCTAGTTGTCTGGACCGACTGATTACAGCTACTTTGACAGCTATCCACCTGAAGTGGGAAGTCCTCCAGATGAACTTTCAGGCTGGGACAAGGATTTCTGATCATTTTTCCTTCTGGCACATTTAGAGTGACTCATAAGCATCAGTTCTACCTTGTTTCTTGCTTAAAATGAAGTTACACAAATTATGCAGCACTCCTTGAAGAATAGAAGACAGTACAGAACCAGAACTTATTTGGATAATCCACCAAAATCCATGCATTTTATAACAAGGGCATGCATTCAGTCAGCAGCTGTAACCTGAATTTCTTTTTTGATACACAGTGTCTCTATGACATTTTCAGATACCATTGATCAGATCTATGGTTTTTCCACTAAAAATATCACTAGCTACAATTTTGATATTAACAAGGTTACCATACATCTTTTTTTGAGTGGAGAAGTTGGGTATCAGAAGCAACAGTTGTAACATTTGTCAGTAGCTGAAACTACAGGCACTTATTTTTCTTTTTCTCTGCTCTGTTTCGCTTTCCTCCTAAAGTGTCCTGTATGGCATTGATCCAGAAATGTGTAGAAAAGAGACTTTTACTGAAAGGTTGATTTGATTTAGCTAGAGCTAAAAGGGTATCACTGTGTAAGCTGCCTCTCTGTCAGTCTAGTTTTGCACCAGGTTGGGTATGTGAGACTGGTCAAACAAAAAGGTGTATCCATAATAGAAGTTGCCTAGAGAATCAGACTGTGTTGTGCATTTCCCTTACTGCTTCAAAGAGCCATGTGCCTTTCTTTAAATGTTTTGCTTTTGTGTAGTGTGAAGATAAAATAGATGGACAAAAAGCTTTTACCTTGCAGGGAAAAAATGCAGATGGATGTTGTGCATTTCTGGCTTATACAGAAAAATTCTGCCGCTTTGTGTTATGAACTCCAACTGCTGTTGAAATAGGGATGTTCCTGGGTCTCATGCTGGGTTATGGGATGGAAGCATCTGCAGCCACTGCATGGATTTACTTCAGCTCCTGCTGAGACCAAGTCCAATCTAAATTTCCATACTGAAGCTGCTGCAGCATTACTGCATTTCACACACTGGATGGAAAACTTCCTGGGCAACTTGTACTGTGTGCACAGGGTTTAGTTCCCCACGGCTGCTGGATCATCTCCCCAGCTGCTGGTCATGACTTTTCCCACTGGGAAGGGGAAAATGAGGGAGGGAATGCCACAGGGGCAGTTCCATGGTTATAATTATTTTTCACTGGTGGGTGACCATCACTTTGACAGCAAATCAATTTAAATATTTTGTATAGCCTTCAGCCCGAATAAGGCAATATAAATTTTCCATCTAATTCAGTGAAGGTTGGATGGAGCCCTTGAAAGAAGACACTACACATTTAGCTGGTTTTTTTCTCTGCCTGTTTGCAAATTATTATGGAAGCTTGCAGCCAGCAGAGTCTGTGCAAAGTGGAATCAGAGAGGTTGGAGCAGAGGCTGTAAGCTGTAGATGGTTGTAACTTAACTTTGTTTAGTAATACCAAAGACTAAATTTTATTTTTGAGATTTAGATGAAGCTAGACATTAGCTATTTGTGTTTCTCTGTGCATCTGCCTTTCTCTCATAAATATTTTTATTACAGTCAAAATAATATTGTGACAAGTTTTATAAAAAGCTTTTGAATGTATTTTTCCATTGTATTTATATGTAGTTTCCTTATATATATATAAAATATTAATGGGAGATATATATATATATGTTTTTTAAGTGAAAAAATACCTGTATGATAAGTTTAGTGCAGTTAGCATTAAGTCTGTGCAGCTCTGGGACATATTTCCTTTATAAAGTTTAACTTAGCTTGTTTATTTGTGTGCAAATAAAGTAAGCTTACAATGTAATGAGAAGAACATTAATTTTTTACAAGCACATTCCATACAGCAGTACAGATTCATAGAATAGATTTATATTTTTTGTCTAAGTGATTCAGAGGAGACTGAGGCAGCAAAGGCTAGCCTGGAGAGAGAGCCACAGATGTCATTTCTTGCAGCATGTCCCCCACTCAGATTTTGCTTTCCCTAGTAGATGTTGAGAAAATGAATGTATGAGAAGCTGCAATAAATGAGGTCACAGATTATTTTGTACTTATGTAGAGTTCCCATGTACATTCAATTCATTCTAGTTCTGGCATGTATGCAGCTGACTGAGGGGAAGTTTTCCAGAAACAAGCAGAAGCTGATACAGTAGAGACTAAATACTACTTGATCTCACACCATCTGTCTTTGACAGACAGATGTACTTCAGACTTCAGCTCAGCACCAGTGGAGTTATGCTGATGTAAAACAAGGAGAATAAGTGAGTCAGGCTCAAGTAGTGTCACAGTGCAGGAGATCATGGGAGAATTGAATGGACAATTAGGATGATGATCAGATTATGCTTATTGCTGTATTTCCTAATTTAAAGTCATTGAATAACAGATTTTGACATTCAGGTTTTGGGCATGCTGTGGATACATTAGTAATTGTCTGAGTTCTGTCCTTGGTATTCTTATCTGTGCTTTGCCTTTCTGTCCTGTCAGCTTTGCTTTTATGGTGTGGCTCCCCCAGAAACTCAGCTGTAGCTGTGCTTTTTTCCCTGCACTTCTGCCACAAGAGACCCTGCCTGAGGAGGCAGGAGGGATGAAGATTGCTCCTGACAGAGAACAGAGGTGAGGGAACAGTTAGCCTGGGCTGGTGAGATGAAAGTGCCTTCCCCCAGCTACCAGATCAGAGTGGTGATGCAGGTGAGCACTTCAGAGAGGAGGGAACAGCAGCAGAGTGAGAGGATGCAGTGTAGTGGCAAGAAGAATTTTTATCTTTGTCTGACAAAGTCCTAAGAGATTGAAGTCCCTTGATGATTTTGAAGTCCCTCTAGAGAGCTGTGTGTTACTTTGGGTTTTGACACCTTTGACAGTTTGACAATTTGGCTTCCTCAAAATTGTAGAAAATGTAGGAAATATGAGAAAATTAAAACCAGCCTTCCCAACTCTAATGTAGCACACTGTCTTGAATTCTTCCTCCCCTCCCGCTTTTTGCAAGGCAGCACAAGACTGCCACTCTTTCTCTCTTAAGTTCCTTGTGCCTGAATGTTGTTGCACAGTTTTGTTTCCTAGCATGAATCCGAATATTTCTGATTAATTTCTTTACATCCTGATGTAGGGGTAAACCAGCAGGGGTAAATCAACATGCACACAGGAATGCACCCAGTACAGAAATTTGTTTCCCAATTGTATTTCTCACCACTGAAGTGGCTGCATGTCCATGTTCAGGGATGTGGTTCCCATGGTTGTGGTACTGTTCTTGTAATCAAAGGTGAGGGATGAGGGCTTGGTTCTTCTGTACATCGTGGGCAAGATGGTGCCAGACATGGAGTTACAAGTTCAAAGCAAACAGCTGCACAGCAGGCACGGAAAAGGTGGGTAATTATTTTCTTGTAAACCCATTAGCTGTTGTTTGCCACATAAATACTGCCCGGCTGTCTGTCTTGGGAATAGCAGCAAGACAGCAGCAGGATTTAACTCAGGGGTCAGGTGCATCCTTTGGCAGAATTCCCAAACGTGAGCTCATTGTGACTCCTGATGTGCTGTGGCTCCATGTCAAGCTCTCTGAAATCTATTTTGCAACGAGCTCGCTACAAATTGATTAGATTCAGTTGGGTTTATTGGTTGAGCTTGTGAGATTCTTACCAATAGGCATTGTCACACTGAATTTTATAAACCATGGATTTATTTGAGTAGCTGTTACAAGACAACTGTTGGAAACCACTGCATCTGGTTTTGTGTGCAGAGCCTGATGCCTGCCGAAAATCCAAGCCTGTTTCCAGCTTAGCAGGTGGCATCCCCCACGTGTCCTAATGACACCAGGCCCAGGAGTGACCACTGGATTAAAAAATGAATCCTATTGTACAGTGAGCCTATGCACATCACTACTTCTGGCTGTCCTTAAAGCCAAGGCAGGAGTCCACAGGGCCCCACACCTGAGACTTGGGCTCTTTTTCATTACCATGACACAGCAGTGAAAAGTATTTTGTTGTCTGCAACTGCCTGTCTTCTCAGCCAGGAGAAAAGCACAGCTTTTGTCTTCCAGTTTTTAACTCTTTTTTAACCTGTTTTGCACATAGATTTTTCTTTTCTCCTGGCCATTTCCCTTAGAGAAGGCTTGCAGATATAAGCCCACCCTGGCCAAAAAATGGCTTAATGATTTTCAAGTTCTTTCTGCCTAAAACCTACCAGGGCGCTGCTGTTTGCATTTGATGTATAGAGGTACAGCATAAAAACCCCAAACCATTGAAACAAAAAAACTCCAAAACACCCCAGATTATTTGCAACCAAGAAGTGCAACAGGGAGAGCAGAAGATCTGGAAACAAACCAGCTTGAAAGGGAAATAGTGTGGGTGTGCCAATCAGGCAGGCAGGCAAGGCAGAAGTCAGAAACCAGAAGTGGCATTTTCAGTCCCCTCACCACCTCAAGGAACATTTGAGCCAGAAATTTTATGAAAATGCACTTTTCTCCTCTTTTTAAGAGGAGAGAAAGACAACAGCTAACTTGTTAACTATTCTGCATAAGTATATGTAGGAATGTCAAAAAGTGATAAGAACTTCCAATTTATTGCTTTGATACTTGAACTGTGAAAATATTGAAGGAGGAGGAAAAGGAGAAGGAAATGAATTGCTGAATAGTGTGTTCATAGAGCTGCTGCCACCCAGTGTCAAGTGAAAGTATAAATATAAAGGCCACAGAGACAGAATTTAAAACCCTTAACCAGACATGCGTGAAGTATCAAATGTCACACTGCTGGGGTTGCACCTTCCCCCTTTCACTAAGGAGCTGCTTGTTACATTACAAAGCGAAGTTTATTTGTCATCAGATAAGCATCACGACTTGAAAGAGATACGAGCATCAGGTTTTAGCTATGAGCTGCTGACTTGTGTTAGTTTCTCACAGCCTGCCCTACTCCCCGGCTGGGGCAGGGGGATGGGGGGTGATACAGGGCTGCACTTGTTCACTGCAACTCTCACCTGGCACCTTCCCATTCCCTGCTCTGGCAGGGTCTGTGCCAGCCGGACAGGAGTTCCTGCTGTCATTTCTCCCTTGGCCCTGGCTAACAGAGGCTGTGGATAGCAGATGCTCCTCGGTTCAGCAGTGCTGGAAGGCAGCCCTGGCTGATGGACACCACAGCTTGTTGCAGTTCCAGCTAATGGGCACTCCAGTGACTGGATGCTCTGGATAAGAGATGCTCCTGCTTCCTACAGCTCTTCCTGACAGAAGGTCCAGCATGTTCCTACTCAGGAAGGCCCAGCTAACTTCAGTTGCTGACTCCTAAAGCTCTGGCTCTGTCGTGCAGCTCCAGCTCTTGCACAGTTGTAATGAGAGAAGCTGCTGCTCAGTTCAGGTGATTTCAATTCCAGTTACTGAACACAGCTTTGGCTTGTTTTCAGTTGAAGGTGATTTCAGGTCCAGCTTGTTGAATCTCCAGCTTTTGTGTGGCAGTTCTGGCTTCCTACAACTCCAGCTGATGGATATAGGCTTATTTTGATTTCCAGCTCATTCCAGCTCCATGTTGTTGAAGCTGTACCTCCAGTACTGGACACTCAGAAAAAGAGTTGCTCCTGCTTCTTCCAGTACCTGCTGATGATGGACATTTTCCAGCATTTTACTGCTCAAGTTATTTGAAGTCACAGGCTAATTCAGCTCCTGCTTCTTGAAACTCCAGCTCTACACAGTGCCACTGGCCAGAAGAGTGGGAGCACTAGTGGGACAATGTGTTTTTGGGAGGGGACAGGTACTTCCATTGGGAAATCAAGAGCTCTCAACCCCACACACTGCCTCCCCAAAAAGGCTGCCATGGGGCTCCTGAGAATCAGGAGAAACCAGGGTCCAGGTTTCTAGTGACTCATGCAGGCACTCAATTCATTTAATGGAATATAAACACCAGGCCAGCACACCACTGACCCCATGAATTTCGTCACAAGCTCTTTGTCAGCTCTGGCTGCAAACATGTGCTCTGTGTCCACGGGCAGGCGAGAACAACATCTTTTACAGATGTCAATTCCCTTGAATAGAGAAGATAAAAGCTCTTTTTAGATGGCCTGGGTTTGGATTTGTTCTAGGCCAGTTCCTGCAGAAAATACTGTTCTGTGCTTGCTGGCCAGCCAGGACTGGAGGCAGAGGGAGATGTGTGGATGGATGTCCAAGTGTTTCCAGCTGCAGTAAACACAAAGCCTAGTCAATGTGCAATGGCTGAGCAGACAGTGCAGGACCCATGGCACACATGATGGGCACCTTATCAGTTCATACATGAGCACACAATAGTTTTATTCATGAACAGCCCATCAGTGCACACATGAATGCCCTAAAACTTCATGCATTAGTGCCTAATTAGCTCTCATGCGTGAGTGCCCAATTTATTTATATCTTGGCCTCCAATCACTTCATGCACAAGCACTCAATCTGTTGACAAACGAGCCTCCAGACAGCTCACGTGAGCACCCAATTAATCCATGCCCCAGTGCTCAGTCAGCTCACACAGGAGCAGCTCCTTCTCATGCACCCACAGCACATGCATGAGTGCTGTGCTGGGCAGAAATTGCAGCGTTCAGGTCAGTGATGCCATATTCCCACCCTCTGGCATTTCTTGGTGCAGGTGCTTCTCCACTGAAAACTGGCTCTTTTCAGGAGCATCAGAACTACATTCAAGGTCCCTGTGCTAGCCCAGAGGTGCACAAAGAACCCTCCTCTTTCCCCAGAGGAGTACGGTCTAGCAGGGGTCAACACATCTGCCCAGCCCTGGGAAGAGACAGAGTGTCTCACCTTGCCCCTGTGCCCAGCACCTGACTTTGCCTATCAGAGTTTGGTACTGCCCCCATCTCTGCCTTTGCTTTCTTCAAGAGTTATACCAGGGTCACACAATTTCTCACTATGAGATAAAAGAACGTTAGTTTTTCCTTACTAAAAAGGTTAGACTGAGCTACAGAGGGAAGTCACTTTTTGAAGGCTATGTGGTTGCACATCTCTAGCCACAAGCCTACGCTGCTTTCTAAGAAAATAAGGACATTTTCTCAAAATGCTTTGCTACTCAGTCACAAACCCACCGCTTTAAGAGAGAACTGATTGCAACTCTTAGTAAGGCATAAAGTTCAATGATCATCTATGAGAAAACCATCCACAGAACAAAAACTTGAAAGTAACAGTTCACAGGTCTTTTGCAGCAAACACATTTGTGTGAGTACATTATCACCTGGCTGCTCCAGTACTGGGATAATGGGACAAGGATCATGGAATTAGAAGGTAGGAAAGCCAAGCTGCTGGGATCACTGACTGAGACCATGAGCCTGACCAAAACATGCCGCCTGTATCCAACACTGAAGCCCTCCCATTCCTCCAGCAAGGAAAAATACAAGTTCTATCTCTATGTACAAAGGTTGGACAGGCTATGTTACCTCACAGATGAGCAGGGAACCTTTCCAACTCTAATTTCAAGCACAAAGTTTACAAGTACTTATGTGATAAGAAATTTGAAGTGAAAACCAGCCCTGGGCTTCCAGAGATGTAGCACAGAGCAGTGACAATCCCAGCTCAGGTACCCTTTTGCAGCAAGGCAGCATGATGAGAGACCATCATCTGCCAAAGGGAACTCCTGGCTGAGAAACTGCAAATTCCAATTTACAAGACTGAAACTCCAAGGTCACTAGAAAAATATTCCTCCTCATCACACACAAGAGCCAAAATTGGTTTTAACTTCCCATACATCTGGAATCCAAAGAGCTCAGCCAACACAACACTTCATTGCCTACACAGTGATATAGCGAAGCTGTGCAGTGATAATGACACTGCACCAACAGAAAGCCCACAGCTCCTCTACCACAGCTGACAGGGAAGGTTCCAGATGCCTGCTTTCCTGAGACTTCAAATTTTTTCTAATACAAAAACCTAATCAAACACTTGTACATTACTCACCCTACTTGCTAAGCTGCGCGCAGCTGTACTGGACACCTGAGCAGTAGCTGGGGCCATGTAACCTACCCCTGCCCCAAAAGCAACTCAGAGAGCATTCAGGATGTTATCCAGCTGCAGGCTGAGAAGAAGAACATTACCTAGGAAGTTCTTTCAACAAGTCTAAGCAGCAGAGCAGTCTCTCTCTCACAAGTATATACATACAAATACACAGCTCAGTGTGTTCAGTAAGTCATCAAGAACAGCAGTTCTTCAACAAGGAAGAAAGAGAGACTAGGGACAAAAAATACACTCCTGTAGCCAAGTGCATTCGAGAACTAGGCAAAGACTGAAAAATATAAAGGCTTAATACATTTATTAGGAACTGCTGGTATGTACTGTAGAATAGGCCACAACCTTCATACACAAGGAATTAATGGTAAGTACTGGCCAAGCATTGCAAAGCACAGGTTAAACAGAAAGCTGAAACAGCATGCACAACCTCCACAGGCTTATTTAACTGTTCTAGTATGTAAATCCATCTCTCATTTGTCCAATC
>VZTT01066968.1:107392-118592 GCA_013400855.1 Buphagus erythrorhynchus
CCAACAGAGAAGCCTAACTTGCCTTTTCATTTCAGTTTTGGAAGTTAAGACAAACTGACATTTGCTTATAACAACAAACACATACACGAAGATCCAGCTATCAGGAAAACCAGGTGCTGCCTGATACAGCAGATCAGTGACATGGCACTCCACCCACACTGCTGGAGAATGAGAAGTGTGCTGGGGCCCAGCCCTCTACCCATGGGGGTGCAGTATAAAATCTCACCTGAAACCCCCTCAGCTCAGAAATTAAGTTAACAGTCACTTATATAAATACTTCACAGGCCCAATGCCTACATGTGAAAAAAATGCTTACAGGTATTGGCAGACTACTATCCCCAAACAGATGCAACTGATAATGTAATTCCCTCTATTGTCACAGTTCAGTTTCTCTAGGAAAAAATCCACCTACTTTACTAAGCCCAACATTGTGGTATTTCTTTTCCATTATTTTCTTCACTGGTTCCTCCTCCTTGAAAGTAATGAAGCAAAATCCACGCCTCTTGTTAGTTTTGTTGTCCATGGGGAGCTCTATGGATTCAACCTGGTGGAAGACAGTGATTTTACCTTTTACTGTGCAATTCGTGTCACTGCAAAATCCTTCTAACAAGTCATACCTGTTAACTGAAATTATTTAGACTTGAATATGACAATGTGAGCTGGCTACAGAGTCCAAGTTATCTGCACCTATGGCACACAAGACTTTCTAGGCAAACAATAGTTAAAATCTTTAGTCCAGAGTGAACTGTCTGTAAGTGGGCACATATTTAGCAACCAGATTCACTGAACAGTTATGACCCAAAGCTGGCACCATGTGATAACCAATAGGGGAGCAGCAGCTGTTGCAAGTTCATACAAGACCAGCTTTTAAAAACTTCATCTGCACCACCAAAAACTGAGGACAGAGACACAGACTACACAGTTGCACAGAATTTAGGCAAAACTGTCTCAATCTGTGCTATAGGAGATGAGCTGGGGTGGCTGAAGAGCATCTCATTCAACTAACCAAAGCACCCTGCTCAGAACACTGCCTCCCTCTCTGACTTATCCCAGCTCCCCCTTCCATCTAACCAGGCTATGCAACTCAGAGCCTGTAATTAAAACATTAAATTCTGACCATTAACACGTATTGAACTACAATGGCCATTAATATTACATTAGCATCCATGCAGGCTGCATGTGAGGGATGCTTTTTATTAATAAATTTGTGAAGACAGAAGAAGTTCCACAAGTAAAAACAGTTTGCTTCACCACATACCTCACCAAAACCTCCAAAATATTCCCGTATCTTCTCCTCAGGTGTGTCTGGAGATAAGCCCCCAACAAAAATCTTTTTCACGGGTTCTTTTGTTTTCATGGCTTTAGCTCTTTTTGGATCAATGACCTTTCCATTCAGCTTGTGTTCTTTCTGGTCCATGACCTGAGGAAAATTAAAACACAAACAGTTAAAGCTAAATGTTTCACTGATGTTTTGAGTAAGGCCAAATTTGCTTCAATTTCAATACTTGGATCACACCAATAATTTGCTGCACAAAAACAAAAAGTTCTGTGATGTTTTGATCACTCTCCACTGACACAGACAGCTCTGACAACTGGAACCACCTACTACCCAGCAGAAGCAAGAGTATTAACATTTCTCAAAAAGTACTCTTCTCATCCTGAAACCTCACAAAGTAAAAAAATCTGTACTTTAGATATCAAAGGTAATGAAGGTGAAAACTTTTCAGTGTGCTGTATCCACAGCATTTTAGAAAAGTTAACAGCTAATTTTTGCTTGGATAGAGCTCAAAAGTATCAAAGCTACTGGCTCTGCTCTAGGGGTTCACATTACAGCTTTGGAATGCAAAGACTAGAAGTTCTTTGCAAATGCTGCTTTCACAGCAGCAGGCAGCAGACATTTATACACTGTATTTTTCAAGTGCCCAAGTCCAATGGCTTGCAGAACCTGTAAGGACCCAAATCCATACCTCAGGAATCACTGCTGGTCCTGGACACAGCATCATGAGAAAGATGGTTCAAAAAGGAAAGTATTTTCAACAGGCACATTAAACACGCTGTACCCCTGAATCATCTTTACCAGAATATGTACAAACAACCCCTACAGTCATTCTAGTGAGTGCTTTATCTCTGATATCTGAATTTGAACACGTTTCATTACATTAATCCTACCTTATCCACACTCTCTGATTCTTTGAAGAGTACAAAGCCAAAGCCTCTCGATCTCCCAGTGATCGGGTCCAACTTCAGAGTGCAGTCTACAACTTCGCCAAACTTAGAGAAGTAGTCCTTCAGATCCTTCTTTGTTGTGTCCCAGCTAAGGCCACCAATGAACATCTTCCTGTTAAGACAAGTTGGTCAATCTGTAAATGTGTGTTACCCAAACTCCTGCATTGCCAAGCTTTATGAGCTCAATTACCTAATGCATGGAGCAGGCAGGATTTTATCAGTCATGTCACTACACACACAGGCCTGCACTTTTTGACAACTTGCTTAAATGATTCTGGCCAAGACTGATAAGACTTCCACATACATAAACATTTTTCCCTGTCTTCTCCTGCAGCTGCTTACTCTGCTGTCCCAAGAAACCACCAGTGTGACAAAAAAGATATTTTACTACTTCTTTACATCTCCAGCACAGGTTTAATTCCATTCAGTTATCTGTGGAGCTGCCACACAACTGCTCATGAAACACACACAGGCAGATTAGACTTGTAAGGAAGTGTGGTTAAAACAGGAGCATTTATCTACCAGTCTGGACTGGACATATGCCCAAATTAATAAACTAAAATAAATAAAGTTTAGTCAAGTTCTCTTCCCCAGAAAGCAGTTAAGAAAAAAGCAAAGTATTGGAGGTCAGAAGTTCTCTTTCCTCACAAAAACTTTATATAAACAAACACCTGGCATAATTCATTATCATCAAGAGAATGTCTTCCCAATATTTCTACAGCACTAGTGCTGCTGGGCAGATGTGTACAGCATATAATTCATAACCTGTACTTTCAAAAGCACACTAGAAGCTTAGAATCAAATCATAACCATCCCATCATGTTAGTAAGGCATTAAAAAATTTTAAAAGATGAATAATCAAGCCAGTATACACACAAATGAAACATTCCAGGTTATTAGGCATAGGGCTTAGGAAACCATTCAAAAGAGGATTTGATTTGAGATGGTCTCTTCTAATACTGATAAAGAAAATTTTACTGTGAGCTCTAACCAAAAAATATGATCCATTATGATCTATAAAAGCGCTTTCTACAAAGCTTTGCCCGTTTTCACTGTCGCAACTTATTTCACAATCAGACACAGTTATCAGAAAACCTGAAAAACCACTGTATCATGTTTCCAACCCTTCCACTTCCCACACACAAATATTCCTGCCAATCACATAAAAGAGCATTGTACCTCCACAACTCAAACTCTCTGGAATCAAAAGCTGCTCCTGTGAACTACCCCTGTTGAATTAGCTTTGATCTCACAGAATTAACAAGAGCATTCAGTTTCTGACAAACATCCATACAGATATGGGGTTCAGGAGCTTCAGATGTTTTTATAACAAGTCTCCAAATCTGTAACAAAGGAGCACCAATTCCCCATCCCTTTATCCACTTTTCCAACTAGTTCCAGATATCTCTTCAACAAAGTACCAACAGCCTTTTCTATCAGCTGTGACTTCTTACTGTCTTCATGGAAGAAATGGTCCACCCTGGAAAACCAGCAGCCTCATACCAGTACACAACAGTAAATCAAAGGAGCTTTCTGCCCTTTGTTCACCCATCATTAAGGTCCTTAGCTTGTTTGCTGTTCTGTGGAGGGTTTTTAAGCAGCCAACGGAAGACACAGAGGATGCAGCATCGTGTTTCTGACACACGGGGGGTAGTGATTCTCTAGCAGTTACTACTGAACTGACACTTGCTACACAAACCACCTGTCCCAATATTAACATAGAGACCCTGCTTTGTATCCCTAAGGACAGACAGACCAAGAACACAACGCTTGAAATCAACAGCCTCTGAAGGTTTTTCATCTCCCCACGCAGTAACTGCATCTTTAATCCTGCTTGCAGAGCAGCAAACCACAGCTGCTTCAGTCTGCCCCCACATGAACTACTACTCCAAGGTGTAAAACTGAGCTCACGTCAAGGCTACACCACAAACATGAGCACGACAATTCAGGAGCAGTGTCACAGTGCTGCCAAAAGCTTGTAAAATAAATACTTTTCCTAGCTCGCAGTCTGGCTGGTCTAAGTCACGTCAGCACATACAGTTTCCCAAAATAAGTTACCAGAAGTGCACTGGGAAAGCTTTCAAACCTCAGAATTAGCTAAACAAGGTATTACAGATATGCTTTTTACCCTTTACTACCAGAAGTCTTTCAAAACACTTTGTTTCCTGTACAGCATTAAGAACTGACAGGCCAAAAAGACTAAACTAGACTACAAATCAATGTAATCGCTGCCCAGTGTCACTGCACCACTTAGAGACAACTTCTTCTAGGCTCTGTTGCCTCAAAAAAACCTGAGTTTGCCCATGAAAACCCTTTAATTTGTGTGTATTCAAGGGTAATAAGTAAAACAAACATCCAAACTCCAAAGGCATTCGAAGCTGTTAAGAACAGAGGAAAAGTAACAAAACCATTTAAATTTTTGCTAATCCCAGCAAAATACTCAAAAAAGGGTTCCTGTTCTCTCTCTCTGCATTATCCCAGATTATTAACATCTCTCTCAGCAACATGCCAGGTTATTACAGAAGCAGGAAGACACTCAGGAAGGTTTTGCAGCAGGTATCTGCAGGACACGGTGGTTAATGCTCCTTTATCCAGGCTATTTTCTGCCTTGACCAAAAACAGACCTGCAGCTCGAGTTTCTCACGGGCCCGACAGGAGACAGCAGAGCGCATCAGCCTGTCCTCTCACTGGATTTATTACACACAAATTTCACCGGCAATACAAAAGGGACACTGCCCCAGGCAGAGACCCTATGAAGATTAAAAGCTGTCTTTATTCTCCATAAAACAGAGTAATAGAACATGCTGAGTTGGAAGGGACCTATGAGAATCATCAAGTCCAACTCCCAGCCCTGCACAGGACACCCCAAGATTCACACCATGTACCTGAGAACATTTTCCAAGTACTTCTTGAACTCTGTCAGACTTGGCGCTGTAACCACTTCCCTGTAGAGCCTGTTCCAGTGCCCAACCACCCTCTAGGTGAAGAACCTTTTCCTGATGCACAACCTGAACCTCTCCCGACTTAGCTTCCTGCCTTTTCAACTCCTGCTCCTCAAGTTCGGACACCACCTAACATAATCCTCCCGACAGCAAGTTCCGTGAGCAGCAGAGGCATGTTTTAGGCTGGGAAGAAGTCCCGGTGCCCGACGCCTCTGGTACTTAGCTGAAACACTGTAATGTTTGCAGCACAGGGCAATGCTGCGACTGCAACCACAGCACTCGGCTACACCGAGTTACGGTCTGCACACACGCACCGCACTTTAACTCATAAAAAAGGCATCGTTAACGAGAAAAATAACTAATAAGGGTCTGTACTTCGAGGCACATCACCCCCCTTATACACCGCGGGACCAGACACCGCCCCCGCCGCCCAGCCCGGCCCGTGACGTCGCCGAGGCGCCAAGTAAACAAACAGGGCGGCGAACGGGGCCGGGGGCGCCGGGCCCCGCCCGGGACACACAACCCGCCCCCGCCGCTCACCCCTCGTCCTCCTCGTTCTTGCTGGCGTCGATCTTGGCTCCCTCCGACTCGACTCCGCCACCGCCGCCGCCTCCCCCATCGGTGCTCCCCGCCCCCGCCTGCCCCTCAGGCTGCTCCGCCGGCTCCGCCGCGCTGTCCCCGGCGCCAGCCGCCACCGCCGCCGAGTCTAGAGCGAACTGCTGATCCGACATGGCGCCGCCGCCGCCCCGCACCGGCCACCCCCGGTGCCGCCGCTCCCCGCCGAGGCCCCGGCCCCGCTGGCGGCCCCGGCCGAGCGCGCCGATCCCGCCGATCCCTCCTCCTCTTGCTCCCTGTTTTTAATGGCGCCGCCACCGACCCAACCTAAAATGGCGGCCGGAAGGAGCGCGGCGGGCGGGACACGTGACACCGCCCCCGGGGAGCCGTGAGGGAGCGCGGGGGGAGCTCCGGCACAGCCCGGGAGCGGCCGGGGCCGAGGTGGCGACAGCGACAGACACAGGGCTGGAATGGGCCTCTGGAGATCGTCCAGTCCAACCCCCCGCCCAAGGCAGGGCCACCTGGAGCGGGTGGCACAGGAACAAGTCGGGGTGGGTTTGGAATGGCTCCAGAGAGGGTCTCCACAACCTCCCTGGGAAACTGTTCCAGTGCTCTGCCACCCTCAATGTAAAGAAGTTCTTCCTCAGGTTTAAGTGGAACTTTGTTGTGTTTTAGTTTGTGGCCATTACTCCTTGTCCTGTCACTGGGCAGCACTGAAAAATGTCTGGCACCATCCTCTTGGCACCTGCCTTTGAGATATTTATATGCGTTGCTAAGATCTTCAGTCTTCTCCAGACTAAACAGGCCCAGCTCTCAGTCTCTCCTCCTAAGAGATGCTCCAGCCCCCTCATCATCTTTGCGACCCTTCACTGCATCCTCTCCAGGAGCCCCTTGCCTTTCTTGTGCTGAGCCCAGACCTGGACACGGTATTCCAGCTGCACTTCACTAGGGCCAAGGAGAGCAGGAGGATCACAGATTGAAATAAAACTTGGCTCTTGGCAGGGTTTTGTGTGTTAACAAACCACTGTAACAATGAAGCCGTGTCCTTGTGGCACAAGTCTCCATCAGCCCCTCAGTTGCTGTGGAGGACAGTGCTGGATCCAGCTGCACTCACAAATGCAGCGTATGAACTCACATACTGCTGTGGTTTCTTGCTGATTCTCTAGTTAGTTCGTAGTCAGTGGTATCAGTGACCCTTAACAAGCAAGGTTTAGTTTGATGCTTGACTAGGTATTTGTGCCAAGAAACATCAAATCTTCAGGCAGACTGCTGCAATCCTTTGGCCTCAGACAAAATGTATATGCTCCTTTACCCATGCCAATCACTCTCCTGATCCGGAAATGTATTGGGTTAACTCAGTGTTCCTTCTCCAGCAATCAGGCACTCAAGCTTTTAGTTGTTGCTTGCTAGTGTGCACTGGATGGGAAACCTGTTTTCTGATCCAGGTGATCAGTACAGTACAGAAGAGTACACTTGTACCAAGTAGTACAGAAAAGAGTTGCTGACCCTAAAGTTCAAGCACTTGTAATCTCCTGCTTAGAACTGCAATAGAAATAAGCGGTGTAGGAAAGTAAATAAGCCAGGTTCTAGAATATTTAAGGCTTTAAGTGTTTGAAAAACCTTGGAAAGCTCCAACTACTCAAGCAGTGCCATCAGAATTTTAAAAAAGTGCTGCTATAGCTCTAGCTTCCACAGTGATGCTAATTCCAAGCACTCTGCTGCTCCTAGGACAGATCAGGAGGAAGAATGGGCTGTATGTATCTGCTCTCACAGTAACCCTGATTTCCAGAGAGGTACCTGCCTTTCTATCCAAGTAAAACTATAGTTACACCACTTTAAGGTGACAGCAAGACTACACACTCACTTAAGTAAGCATTTATTTAGAGAATCTTTTAACATGAAATTATACAAATAAAGTTTGTATAAACACAAGTCCACATTGTGTCATAACATGAATGGCAAAAAGAAAGTAAAAACCATAAAAGAAAACTAGTCGGCCGCTATGTACAGTTGGACACAGTTGTGTCATACACTAAAAGTCTTTTACAAAATAGTCATTTTCTCTCACGAAGACCACCCTCCATTCACTCTCGATGCGTTGCAAGATGGCTTTTTGGTGCAGTATCTCTACCTAAAAAATCAAGACAAAATGCATGTCAGATCTGTGACAGTTACTACAGGATTGTTAAAAGGTCCATTTTCATGAACTGCTTTAAGTCTTCTATATATTCCTTTCTTCACTGTTAAAGATCATATGCATATTTATTAAGATAACACAAGAGGTTTGTTTAGTTACCCATCAGTAATTTATTTTCCCAAATACTGCCATTCAGCCCATCTAGGAGGCTGCTCCAAAACAATCATCCAATTTAGACAAGTAAGCAGGCTCTGGGTCACTTTCTTTTCCACTAGAAACACTGCCAAAAGGCTTTCTGATTATTTGTTTATACAACTTAACGACTTATGTGCAACACAAGTCAGGTCACTTTAGTTCAGACAGTCCATATGCATATGATCTTTAATGTTTATCCAGATTTAAAAGTTCGTTTTGGTTTGCAGATTTCACTATTAGCTATAAAAAGAAAAAAGCAAGCATTAAAATCTTAAAGAATGCACATTTAAAATGAGGTTCCACAATTGAAATACAACACTAAACAGAAGACCAAATGATTAAGCTGTAAAGGCATTTATGTACTTTAACTCCTGTAAAAAACCATTTAAGTTAAAGACACTTAATCTCCAAAAAAGATTAAAAAAAAGAAGCCAAAGTCTGAAGTTTTCCACTTTAATCTTTACGCTGGTACATGAAGTTGGAAGAGACCATACCACAGGACAGCGTTTTCTGGTGTATGCCTTGCGCTCTGCCTGCAACGTGCGACCCCAGAGATAGACGTGGTCAGGGTGACACACGGCCTGCAATGAAGTTCCCGCTGGCGGGTACAAACAAGGTATAATGTCAGAGTTAGAAGACAACATTCTTGTTTTCCTTAAGTTGTACCCATTTCAGTACTTTACCTGTTAATACTTCTAATAAGTTTAATTATTCCTCTAGATCACCTGGTACACAACGCAAACCAGAAAAACTCTTATGTTTTTCTGAAGTACTAAAGAAGATAAAGTCACATTTTTACAAAGTTAAAGATCTATAGACACGTAGGCAAAGCTGGTTTTAAAAAAAAAAGTATTTTTTAAGTTAACAAAAGCTTAATTAAAGGAAAAGTCATGCTAGGCAAGTTTTTACTCTTCGTTTGTCTATTGATCTTTAAATTAGATTAGAGATAGTGGGAGTGGAGCTCATGCTCATGTACACACCTGTTTGTCAGGTACTAGGTACTGCTTTAGTACGGCTGGTAGTTGTTTTGGTGGTTGCCTCCGCCACGGGACGCCTTCCCATACGTGCTTTGTTGGCCTGGAGGTGACATGGGGAAAAAAACACAACCCACAAGGGTTAACATCCAGCCTCAGGAGACTTCATACACAGCAGCACACAGAGATCTCATCATTAGAGCCAAGGGCTGATAAGAGCAGCACTCCAGAGAGGGGATGCATGCTCTTGTTATCGGGAATGAGGGCAAAACCACTCACCACTGTAATCTGTGTATCCCGGGCCATATCCATAGTTGGGATAGTTGTACCCAGAGTAGTCGTAGCCTCCATAGCCACTGTAGCTCTGATCACTGTAAGCGCTATTGTAATTCCCGTAGCCTTGATCATAATAGTTATTAAATCCTTGGTTCCAGTTTTGTCCCTGACCTGAAACCAAGCATAGCAAGCGTAAGTTTCAAAACTTATTTCAGTCCTCTCCCATGCCCCTTCATCTGACTTTTTGAATACGAGAATAACCAGTAATTGCCTGAGCACCAAGTGACAGCACAGGACGAGCCTTACTGTGAGGTGAGTTGTGACTGCTTGGCCTTTAAAGATTAACATGTATTAGCCTGTAACATAACAGCTGATTCCTTCTGATCCATTTGAAGGAGCAGCAATGACCACCCTAGTCCTTAGCAAACAGCTCGCAGTTTCTCACCCACGGGCCAACTGAGTGTATCCCTTTCAGGTGAAAGTGTAACTGCACTGGCTACACTGTCCACTAAGGGCGTACAAAAGCACTCCACATGCACCTTGCCCCTTCACCACATGAATGCAAGCAGAGCTAGAGGAGGGAGATTCCTCAGCTTCAACAAGCAACCATAACCAGTAAAATACCACTTATTAACAAGCTACTTTACGCATTTGATTTAAACATGAGATCTGCACACAGCCTGCGACCTGGAATATCTACAAACACCTGAGTATTTGGTAAGTACTTAAATTAATAGAACCACTGAAAACACTCACCCCGTCCACGCCCTCTTCCACCTCCACGTCCACCAGAAGAATTGCTTTTCCCTCCTTTTTGCTGCTGCTGCTGCTGCCTGTACACCTCTTTGGGCTGTGCTACTTTGATCTCACACTGTAAGGACAGAAATCCTTTAAATTATCAAGAATTCCAAGAGCATTTTGTGAGCTGCTTTCACAGAAGCCTACAGAGATAGATTTCACATGCTAAGAACAAGAGTTTTCCCACCTTGCCTGAACCAATCTGGTGGTATCTGCTCTCTAGTAACTTCTTTACTGGCTCTTCGTCTGTGTATGTGATAAAACAGAAGCCCCTCCTTTCATTCGTCTTTGTGTCCATGGGAAGTTCAATGTTTTCAATCTGAAATCAAAATTAATATAACCAATGTGTGAAATCTGGGAGCAACTTTTTATGCCACTAGAACCATCTGGCAATGCAGAATCTACGCTGACTACTACTGGCAGCTATAAATCAGACCATTACAATTTTATGAAATCATTAACATACAGATTAAACTACTTCTAGTTTTGGCCAACTCCCTCCTCACAAATTCTTTCTTAAGAGAGAGGCAAGACTACACTTGAGAACCAAAGGTGCTCTTATATGCCAACATACTATACCTCGCCAAAAGCACCGAAGTACTCCTTAATCTGTTCTTCAGATGTATCTGGACTCAGCCCACCAACAAACACTTTTTTGGGGGGCTCCTTCCCTTTCAGCGCTTTTGCCCTTTTAGGATCTATTAGCTTCCCATCCAGTTTGTGTTCCTTCAGTTCCAACACCTAAAAAGCAGACAAAGGAACAAAGTCTCAGATGGCTACAGCTACACGAACTGGCTTCATGCCATCGGTCCGCAGGAAAAGCACCCACCTTCTCCACGCTGGCAGCATCCTTGAAGAGCACGAAACCAAACCCTCTCGACCTTCCAGTGACCGGGTCTGTTTTGATTGTGCAATCCACAACCTCGCCAAACCGCGAGAGGTACTCCGTCAGGTCCTTCTTGCTGGTGTCCCAGCTGAGGCCCCCGATGAACATTTTCCTGGAGGGCAGGAAATACGGATACGGGTGAGGGAGCGAAACGGGAGCCCCCCCCGCGCCCCCATAGGCCGCCGGTGACGTCACGGCCCCGATCGGCCCC
>VZTT01066968.1:119239-138545 GCA_013400855.1 Buphagus erythrorhynchus
GCCGGCGCGGCGCTCCCCGCCGCCGCGCGTCCCCGGTGCGCCCCACGTGCCGCCGCCGCCATGGGCGTGCTGCCGGTGCCGGCGGAGGTGCGCGCCATCCTGCTGGACATCGAGGGCACCACCACCCCCATCGCCTTCGTCCAGGTGAGAGCCGGTGGCCGCCGGCACCGCGGGGGGCTCCGGTAGCATCGCCGCTCCTGTCGTTGACCCCCCAGCCCTGGCGTGGCGGGGGGCTCCCGTAGCATCGCCGTTCGTGCCGTGACCTCCCCGGCACTGGCAGCTCGCCTCAGGGCTGGCCGACGTGCCGCCGGGAACGAATGCCGTGACCTATTTTCTGCGTTTTTCCGAATAATGCTGACGAGAAAATACGCCTTGTCTGGCAGATCAGCCGCCCCTTTGGTGGGCTGGGGAGCGCTGAGATTCGGACAGGTCAGGGATTTTTTTTCATGGGTACAGGGCAGTTGGGGCGCTCGCAGCCGAACCGGGAAAAGCCCTCGAGCATCGCTGTCCCTTTGATGGCCGGAGCTGCAGCACCGCACCCGGGTCTGCAGAGAGCCTCAAGAGCGATCTCTTTAAAGTACGATGCTTCTTGGCCTTAATTTCAGTAATTAGCGATTTGCAGTAATCGATAATTCTCGGGGTTATCTTTTATCTTTTCCCTTCGGGAGGCTGGCACAGCCAAATCCCCGCCGTGTGCCGGAGGAGCGTGTCCAGCGCAGGGCACACACCGAGCGTACGCGACAGCGGCTGTGGTGGCAGCGGGTGCACGAATGTCTTCCCTTGCCTAGGGAAAAGCTTAAGAAAGCTGGAAATGCTGGGTCAGGTGCAGAACCGAGGGACTGGGAAGTCTGCGAGTCGTAGGAGAACCGCAAGTGGTGATAGCCGCGGGTCCCTCCTGTCCGGGAGGCTTTGGTTCGCAGGAGGGAGCGGCTCGCTGGAACAGCGAACGGATGTATCCCTTCTCCTGCCCTTAATTAACTGGGATTTCTCCGTGAGACATTGCAGCTTTTGGTAGATTTTTGCAGCCGATGGCTTGCAAAGGTGCTCTGTGACCCACATGGCAGGTGAAGGCTCTGCCAGGCTTTCTAGAGGCTTCTGCTAACACGGTTTACCAAATGAACAGTATGACCTACATCTTTCCTGTCCATGCTCTTGAAGAAACTTCAGGCCTAGATGGCATTACAGCTGCCTCCTTCCTCTCAGTATCTTTCAGTTCAAACAGTTTGGAGAGCTCAGCTTTCTTACTAAACATCTAACAGAGCAACTAAGTTGTTTCTGTCCACCTTGAAGCCGTTTTGCAATTGTGCAAACAACATGCCACACACCTGAGACTTTGGGTTTCCACCCAGTGTCTTTCTGCTGCAGGGAGGCCAAATGAGTTTTGGTTCTCAATAAAGTTCAGTTTGATGGAAATCCTGAAAATGCTTGGAACAAGTTATTTCATTTGGTCTCTCAGTTAACCTCTATTTGCCTTTGAAAGGTCCACTGATGGTTCAGCAGACACTATTCTTCAGTATTAAACTATTTTATTTAATCCTTTCTCTAATGTTAGAATTACTGAATCTGCAAAGTAAGGAAATAGAATGGGTCAGTTGATGGGTCGATTAAGGAAAGATACCAGAAAAGACATTATTTGGAGTCTTTCTTCCACACAGACTCACAGCCTACTTAAACTTAGTACATCATTGACTGGGATCACTTTTGACATCCATAAACCATCTGTCCCACTAGCTGTCCACTACTCCAGCTGTCACGTGGGTGTCCCCAAGTTACAGAATCCACTAATCTTTCAGAGTCTGTTTGGAAGTTTTTCTTAGCCAGCACAAGAATATGAAACACTGCTTTTGAAAAACAATTGGGTCCTTTTGACATCTGGGTTGTAAAAGAGGTTAAACCTAGCCAGCAGGTCAGCTGCATTTCCCAGTGGATTCTCTTTAATTTCCTCCATGATTTAAAGGATAGTTTGAAAGTAAAGGAAATGAGAGAGTAACTGGGGGCATTATAAGGCTTTTGATTTCCCTAGACAAGTTTGTGGTAATTCTTTAGGCAATTTGCATTGTTTTTAAAATATACAACATGGAAAACATGACATTAGAGCAATAGAAAATCCTGCAGTTCTGCCACATCACACTCTCAGGACCACTGCTTTCTTAATTCAGTAACAAGCTAAAGATGACATACAACATCTATGGGCCATTTTTTGAGGAGAGGTGAGTTCAGGTTAGTTTTTTCCCAATTAAGAAAAGCTCAGTTCTCTACTCGAAGGAAGGACTTCCCTGCCTTTTTTGACCTGAGGCTTTTTTCACACCTGGAGATGCACAGTGGCTGCTTGTGGCTTCTGACTCGTGAAACACAACTAATGAGAGCAATTTGTAATTATTTCTGGTTGCCCTTGGGATCTCTGTGAAGGTTTGTAATTTTCCTGTGGCACTTTTCCCAAACCCCATTTAATTTCATTTGCAAGACTGTCCTGTGGAGTTCGGTGTCACCAGACCAGGCTTTTCATTTTCAAAGGTCCTCTAGCTTTGGCGAGAGGTTGAGATTTGTTTTCAGAATGACCTTTGCTAAGACAAGTGCCCCATCAAAAATACAATAGTATAACTTACCTGCTCAGAGTACATACGTTATCAGCCTTGTACTCCTCAGCTGGTGGGAATGTGCCATTTGAGACATTTTTTGGCAAGCCCAGGAAAAGTCAGCACCCAACTTTCCATCACAGGGTTTAAAACTTTCAGCTACATTTATAAAATGTAAACATTTATATAAAACATTTATATAAAAAAATCTACCTGCACTGATCCTGGTCTGAGGCTGGCTCAGTCCTGTGACCAGGCAGACACCCTTGGCAGGAAGTTCCACCAGTTGCAGCACTGCAGGGGAAGCTTGAATTTGGGAAAATAACTGTACATGGCAGCACATGTGAATGTTTCCTTTAAAAGCCAGTCAGCCTTACCTCTGCCAGGTTAAAGGAGCAGCCTGTTTTTCTGCCAGGAGACCTTGTTCCCTTACATCAAAAACAACGTGAAGGAGTATCTGCGTGCTCACTGGGAGGAGGAGGAGTGCCAGCGGGATGTGGGACTTCTGAGGAAACAGGTCAGTAACAGTTATTCCATGCCTCTGCATTGTCATAGCATGCCTGAGGCTTCAGGTCACTCGGACTCTCCTGGTCACCCCACATTTGTCCCTCTCTCTTTGCCCTCATCCAGGGAGGCCGGTTGCCTTGATGGTTGGATTCTCCCTCATCCAAGGCCTGGGGTTGTGCTTGGCAGGCAGCAGCTTCCCTCAGCTCAGCTTGCTCTTCACAGCCCCTCAGAGGCTGTTGAGCCAAGACTTTCCAGCTTTTTGCCTGCACTTTTTTGCCTTCTCTTGTTGAATCCAAACCTCTTTTGGGAAGCAGCACAGGGGCATGGCAGAGCACTTGTTCCACACAGGGTAGTGGATGCTGCCTTTGTACAGGGACACAGCATCAATTTGAGACTTGTGGCTGAAGCCAACAGATGCATTTGCTTCTTTGCTTTAATTACAGTAATTAAATACTTAAGCAAGCATAGTCTCATTAGAGTATTTACAATATGGTGACAGTAATGCTAATTGTTTGGTTTGGAAAGTACAGTCCAAGCAAGTATTTCTAAACACAACTGAAGTCTCAATTTTCCATTGAGAAAAGCACTCAGACAACATAACATTGTAACCCCTCGTGTGACGAGCAGTTCAGGCAGTGTCCTGCACAGGGGTCTGCATGGAGGCAGCTGTTAGACCACTTTCCTACATTAGAGGTGTTGAAATTGCTCCACCTCTTCCCTCTCCTCTTTTTATCACGGATGATCGCACAGAATCACAGGATATTCTGAGTTGGAGGGGACCTGCAAGGATCAGCAAGCCCAACACTTTAGTGAAAGATTTAGTACAGGGATCAAACCCACAAGCTTGGCATTGTTGACAGCATGCTCTAACACCACTCTGCAGGCTCAGGAGGACTCCAGCCTGGATGGGGCTGTGCCAATCCCTTTGGAGAGCGGCAGCGGGGAAGAGGAGCTGGAGCGCGTCATCCAGGCGGTCGTGGACAACGTGCACTGGCAGATGTCCCTGGACAGGAAGACCACAGCACTGAAGCAGCTGCAGGGCCACATGTGGAGGGCAGCCTATGCCACTGGGCACGTCAAAGGAGAGTGAGTAATTGTGTGAGTAGTTGTGTGCCCCCTCCTAGGGGCCAGGTCTGGGGTGCATCTTTCCTAAAAGTTTATTAGCAGAATAGTTTCATAAGCTATTCCAGCCCCACTTACAAGTAGCATACTAGCTCAGCAGACAAGCCAATATTTGAGAGATTTCTTGGTAAACCAAGAGTCTAAGACACAAGTGTGAGCTGCTTACAGTTCTCTATCTTGCATTTTTTATTCCCAAATTGCTCATATTTTGGAACAAGTATAAACAAGCCAAGGTTGCAGGGTCAGACCCTTTCAGTTGTTTCCTCCTGCTTTGTCTTTTACCTGTGTGTTCCCTGCCTTTCCACTTCTTTTTGTCTTCAGATTCTTCTTTATGTTTCAGCCACAATACAGGAGTGCATAAGTAGGGACAACTGAAATTAAGCCTAATCTTATTTAAGAGATATTTGGTTAAACTATGCATTTTAGGTCTCTAACTAAAACAAGCCCATAAATTTACAAAGTGTTTTGTCAAATGAGGAAGGAGGAAAAAGAAAATGAGCTCACAGAAAAATGTAAACATCCACCAGAGAAAGTAACAAAACCCGAAAACAACTCGAGAGACAGGTATCATGTTGGTTTTGTTTTTAAAAACAAGGCTACATTGTCTTACGGTGAGCCAAAACCTGTGAAGAAAGCTGCCTGCTTGGCTGCATTCAAGGAGTGAGATCTCTAAAATCTCCTTGCCCAGCTCTGCATCACCTGCTGCTGAAAGAGACTGTCTGATTTCAGGAGCCCTGAGCAGATTGAAAATTAAGTCCCCTTGCAAACTAATGGGACAAATTAAGTGTCACAGTGCCTGGCTAATGATGTCCCTCCAGGTGCCTCTGGGTTTGCCCTTACCTGCTGCCCTGTTTTGCTCCAGAATCTTTGAGGATGTTGTTCCAGCCATCCGGAAGTGGCGGGAAGCAGGGATGAAGGTCTATATCTACTCTTCAGGCAGCGTCGAAGCCCAGAAGCTTCTGTTTGGATACTCTACAGAAGGTGATATCCTAGAGGTAGATAACCTTACCACCTTCCTTACAGCTTCTCCCCCTGCAGAGCACTCCCCTCACAACCTCCCTTGCTGTAATACTTTGGGTATGAATTCTGTGACAGGAAGGTGGGGCAGTGCGTTTGATCCATAAGAATTCAGCTCAAGCAGTTGATTGTGAGAGCATGGCTGCACCAACCCCTCATTATTGTGGCAAAAAGGGAGGGAGGTTTATCCCTGCTCTTCAGGTGGCATTCAGCAATGGCTTGTGCTTCTCTCTCTCTTTCAGCTCTTTGATGGCCACTTTGATACCAAAATAGGCCCCAAGGTAGAAAGTGAGAGCTACAGGAGGATTGCCGCCAGTATTGGGTGTGCCACCAACAACATCCTCTTCCTAACAGATGTCCCTCGAGGTATGTCACCTGCCAGTTCTGCTGGCTCTCACCTGTGCAGGGGAGGCAGGTGCTCTTCAGAGGTGTGCTCCTGACTTCTCACAAGCACACCAGAAATGCCTCAGCATCTTCCCTCCAGCTGCTGCCATCCTCCTCTACGTACCCAGGCTTGCACACAGAAATGGGATATCCATGTGCAGTGCTGCAATGAGGGAAAATAGGTCAAGTAGAAAACCTGCCTTTGCACTAGCCAGGAAGGAGAGACTGCTGAAGCAGAGCTGAAGCATGCCCCATTTACAAACAGGGTCAGTGGTTTGGCCAGTGCTCAGGGGAAATGATGGTGTTTGCTGTGTTGCTACGTGGCTGATTCTTTGTGCCACTCAGGGTGTGTTCAGCAGCAGGAAAACATTGCTTCAGGTTGCCAAGACTTGACCCCTGGCAAGCCAGGCTTGAGAAGCTAATTTAATTCCTGCTTTTGCTGAAAACATCTTTCTGGCAGAAACAGCACTGGGTCTCAGTCTAAGCCAGCTCAGTCCCCTGGAGGGAGTTAGTCCTTACCTCCTCCCCAGCCTTGGCAGCAGAGCTGGTGGGAGCTTGTAGTTACCTCCTTTTTCCTGGATCATCTTCCAGTGGCCTTTTGTGCTCAGGGAGCAAAAAGAAGCTTGTGAGAAGTGACTGGGGGAGGGGGGGCTGACCACAGCCTCATGACAGGAATCAAGCTGATGGAGCAGGAATCGAACTGGTGGTGTGTGCTGCCTGCAAGGTGCCTTGGACAGCCATCAGCTGGCAGAGGGGAGAGGATGGTGAGGCAGCCAGCTCCTGTCCATTCCTGCAGCTACAGCCATCCACAGCAGGTCTGCCAGGAGCTGGTTCCTCTCTAGGGCCCTGCCACATGCAAACGCTGCTTTCTCAGTCTCAGCCTTTAAAAGCACTCAAGTGTTTTGGGGCATCCTCAAGCCTTAAGGACCCTGATGTAAAGAGGTCAGTAAGCAGCTCTCAGCTCCTCTCTCCCCACTCTGTTTGTTTCAGAAGCCAATGCAGCTGAGGAGGCAGACACTCACGTGGCTGTGGTGATCAGACCAGGCAATGCAGGACTGACGGACGACGAGAAATCCTATTACAGCCTCATCTCGTCTTTCACCGAACTCTTCTTGCCTTCCTCCACTTAGGGAAAGCGGTGCACGCACAAAAGACTGTGCTTCACCTGATTGTCCTTGTGAAATGTTAGGTAATTTTGTCCATAATCAGAATTTCAAACCAAATCCACGTTATGTCTTGGGCCTCGTGCAGGCAGGTATGGATGGAGAGTATGGTGTGGGGTCCCTTGTGCAGTAGGACAGAGGCCTGCTGCCAGCTGGAGCTGGGAACAGGGCAGGGAGCAGCACCCATGAGCCCTGCTGTTCCTCCCCTTTCCTGGCTAGCAGTTAGCTGAGGGAACGCTTCCTTCAGGCTCATCCACTGAAATCTGGTGCTGAGATGCCCCACTGTGAGCTCTGTCATTTTTAGAAGCAGTCTGCAAACAAGGTTTATGTCCCCTTGTCCCAGAGGGAGCACTGGGGACCACGCGGGGATATGTGAGCTTCTCCCTGCAGATAGGATTTCTGGCTAAGTCAAAAACATTCACAGTTAGGATTCCCAAAGGAAAATGCCAAGTGTGGGTTATAATACAGTAGAAAAAGCCAGCCCTTGCTGCAAGCAAGCTCTTTAGACAAGGAACAACGTATATCCTGTGTCTGCAGCAGCTCTAGGTACAAAACAGGACAACTTACATATAGAAGCTGCTTAGAGTTCCACAGCCACCCTACCCAGAATGAAGTCGAGTATATATAAATACAGCTTTAAAAATTAAATTCTGGACACACTTCACTGCTGCATCATAGTGCTGGGCTATGGGATACAACTGGCTGAACCCCAAAGTCAGCTTGACAGCATTTCTGAAATACCTCAGCACTGACCCATGGAGCTCCTCCTCCAGCCAACATCACCCAGTCACACATTCACACTGATCAGCTGTGAGCAAACCTTGACAAACTGCTCCCGAGAGCAGACATCCTGCTGCATTTGATGAGAATTAAACCCCTGACCTTTCCACCTTACCTAAGTTGTGCCAATATAGATCAGATGGTCATGGAGTTTTTCTTAATGTAGTAAATAAAAACACAACTTTGCTTTCATTGTATTCACTCCATCACAGCATTTAGCCTTCCTGTCTTTAGCACCAGTGATCTCAGCACCTAAAAGGCAAATTTCATTATTTTATTTCTAAACCTGTGAAACACTGTGTTCCTGCTTTCACCTTCCCCAGTCCTTTCTTTAAGGCAGCAGCCTTGTCCTGCCAAGGAAGCTGTACTACCTCCATGACCATTTTAGGGTTACAGTTGTGGCTCAGTGCAGGAGAGCCACAGGTAGGTTATAGAGGTAGTAGCGGAGTCAGAGGCAGTCTGAAACTCCTGTCTGAAATCCCCATTTCCCCATTCCCTGCTGCTGGCATTCATGCACTGGTGTCTTGCCCTCACAGCCAGAATATGTGCATGCTGCCTTCCTGAGCTCTGATCTACACCTACAGCTGTCCCTGTTGAGGGAGGCGATGGGTAAAGAACAAGGAAGAGACAGGCACTTGGGGAGGAAACCACACTGTGCCAGCATGGCCTTTCTAAAAATCTATTACTAGCAGGTCAGGCTGTGGGGCAACTAGTCCAGATGCCTTTCTGGGCTGTGCAACGGGTGTGATCTTGCTCCTAGAAAGAGCCTGCTAATTAGTGCTGTTACAATAAGTGTATCTGCATGGCTGAATGGTCCCTGGCTTCCTTAAGTGATAATGTTAATCATTACACTGTAAATAAATACTCACCTTTTGTTTTGCCTTTGCCATCAGAAAGCTATGCTTGGGGTAGGGACAAAAATAAAACTCACTTTCTCCATAAAAGCACTTTATTTAGTGGTCATGTTTCGGTGTATATCAGTTGTCATTTAGCTGTACTGAAATGTGCTGTTAGAAATACTCTAAGAAATGTACAGAATTATCACTAAAAACCTGAAGTTCAGTTTGGATTGCATATAGGAAAAGGAGCAAAAGGAAAAAAAATAACCACATATTATTTTTTTTTCTCCGATAAAATTATAAAAGCTAAAATAATAAATTGAAAGTATTAATTAGGGAAAAAAAAGTCACAGTGGACTATTTACAGTAAAACACCCTTAGAACAAATTGCTATTTTGTGCTCCATACGGATTGAGTGTGTGCCAGTGCAAGAGGATCCTCACCTGCATGTTCTCCAGACTGCCCCCCCGCCCTTGCCCAGGAAGAGCTCCCTGGATGAGCCTCAAGGGAGCTGGCACCTCACACTGCTGTGTCCTTGGCCACTCTCAGCACATCTTTCCAGGAAAGCTTTCCACTAATGGCACTGCTACAAGGAGGAAGCCTTCAGCAATCCACAACAACCCTCTGTTGGCCAAAAATGCTCTGGATTTGTAACAGCTGCCTGAGAACAAGTTTTGGTGCACAGAAAACAAAGGGCTGGCTGAAAGCTTTCTACTTAACACACAGTTGAGTTTGTCTCAACTGTTTCTCCTCTCAGGAGAGGGCTGTGACCTTTGCAGAAGACCGAATGCCCTTTTGCCTTTTCCCTCTCTGTCAGAAACGCCACAGAGCAGTAGGAGTTCTCCTTCAAGTGCCTTTTCCTACCATTTTAATTAACTTCTTGTTTTCCTGCAGCTAAGATGTAAACCTAAGCTGAGCCTGATTTGTGGAAGAAAATAGGAGCCGTGTTCATGAGAAGCAACTCCCATCACTCCCCTGCCCAGCCAATACAGAAGCCTTCCCAAAATCAGGTTTTCAAATGGGCTTTGAGCTCCTTCCTCTCTGAAAACAGACCTTCTGTTTGAAAACCTCCCTTTAGGAAAGGAGAAGCCTGCCTGGTTTTGCTGTTGCCTTCTTGCACCTCCAGCCCTCAGGCAGATCACACAGCCTCCAGGGCAGAACTCCCTCCTGGCACCTTGGAAGTGCATTTAAACCTGTGGCAAGCTCCACTCAGGACAACTGGCCGCACTGAGGGGCCGAGAACCCAAACCAGCATGTCTGAAGTTTGGTTTGCACAAGGAGCAAAACCAAACTCTGTGCCCAGAACCACTGGTACTGTTCTCATGGCAGATGAACCTGGTGTCTCCAATAATGTTTTTTCTCCTCAGTGAACATAAAAAAATTTTTAAAAGCTTCTGAAATACTATACACAATGTGGGGTGGAAGCACTACACATGGAAAAAGCAGCCTTTTCTGGGTTGTCTTCAGAGCACACAGTCTCATCTTAATTCAGCACCTCACTCCCACCAGTCCCCATCAGGAAGCCAAGCACAGCATCCCACTGTGTCACCCCTCTGGCCTGGGGATGATCTGCCTGGATACAAGGCAGCATCAGCTAAGTCTCACTTCCTGATCACAGCACAGCTCCTTCCAAACCCAGATTTACCATCAGCTGCTTTCCAGGCTGGAAGAAATGCCTGCCTGTTTGCCATAAAAGCCAGTCCACTGGGGTCTTCCATGTCTGATTCCAGGTTCTGAAGAAACAAACAGCTGCTCTTGCTCACCCTACCAAGCTTCCCCAGTTGACAGCAAAGAAAACAACCCGAGAAACACACGGAAGATGCAGTCTGGTGACTCGGGAACCGGTGACTCCTGAAGACTCTTGCTGTTTGAAGAAGTCTGCTTCTTTCACCTCCTTCTCTGCAGGGTGGGCTGAGCAGGACTGGTCTCAGCAGGGTATCACAAGGACAGGCTGCTTAATGTTTTGAACAACAGAAGTGTGACAGAGCCACTCAGAAAGAGCCACTGGTGGCACAAACTAAGCAGCTTGTGCTCCCTCACTGAGATGGATCCACTCCTCTTCCAGCAGACACCTCTGTTTGTTTGGCTCTTAGTGAGACAGTCACCCTCAGAGCCCTTTGGCAATACCATTATGATTGCACATGAAAACAAACTCATTAAAAAAGTGTAAATGAGGTCATGTTTCACCCATGAGACCACACCTGCCCCCCTCCCCCCCCTGCCAGAGGACAGGCTACACCTGATCTGTCTGGTACTCAGAGGCTTCTGATAAGCTTTCAGAAAAGCTCAGAAAGTTTTCCTGGTACTCAGAACAAATGATCTCAAATCTGTAATGCCTGAACTCCACTGCAAAGGTGCCAAAGTAGCACAGGAAGCACATCACTAGGCCCCACTGGATCCTGGAAGCATGCATGTGAATGCCCTGGGCCATAAGGATGAAATCTGGAAGAGGAAAGTCAAGGAACGCAAGTGGGAGCAGACACCAACCAGTTTGAAAGCCAACAGGGAAAAAAATCTGAACAAAGTCACCTAGGTAAGTCAACCCATCCAGCCATCATGAGGAGAGTGTGAATGTGATGCTAGAGATGAAAAGGGATGTCAGGTGTCCAATGATGCCCATGGAGCACAGCAGCTCTCCTACACAGACCAGGGCTTCCTGATCCCAGATCATATTAATGTTGATAAGCATTAACAGAGGGGAAGACTTGGGTGCAGAGAAGTCAGTGATTTGCTTGAACATCCAACTAGCCAGGGACAGAGCCAACAACTGGGGACCTGGCTGTTGGCCCCTACCTGCCAGAAGCTTCCCAGTGGAAACTGGATCAGATCACTGCACCCACTGCAGGCAATGGGAACACCTTTCAACCCACACTGTGAAATATTCCCTTCTGTTTAGATCACCTGCAAAATTATTCCTTTCTGTGAAATCTGGAAGCATCACTCTACACACTATGGCACTGAAATAGGATTGTACCACAAAGACAGCCTGAGTAGCATTCCAGAATGCTTTGAGATCCTAGGACAGGTGTGAGAAGAGCTGCTGCAGAACATACACAATACCTGGCTTCCTGGGGAGCAAGACAAAAGGATACAGAGCACCACACAGAGGGTGATGCTGGCTGAGAGAGCCACTCGTGGAATCCCAGCTTTCCGCCCCTCATTCTTCAGGTTGATCTTGAGGGTAAGGGCAGACTGGATCCAGCACGCCAACGTCCCGAAGCCAAAGGTCAGCGATGTGCCCACATTGTGGATCTCCTCATCATTGGAAAGCTAGGAACAAATACAACAGTGATTGCCTGGACACAACAGGAATTATCTGATAGCTAACTAGCTGCTGCTGAGGTGGGGTAGGGGAGAGTGGGGATCACTGGGGTGTGAGACAGAGATGCTGTTATCATTTCTTCTGGCAGAGGTGTAAGGTGTAACAGAACCAAGGTGAGTTGAAGCTGTCACAGTCGAGCAGATCTTCTGCCCAAAGCCCAAGAGCACCATGGAAAATGCAGTTTCTTGGGGACTGTCTCCCCAGCTCCCTGACAAGGCTCACAAATGCAGAGCTCAGAAATAAATTCTTCCTTGGCTCAAAGTGATGGCCAGGGCAGGCAAGGACAACCCACTGTAGGTCTTGTACAGCTCCCTGCAATGGATGCAAATTGTGCACCTTCAGTGCCAGCTGCAGGGAGCAAAGCCCTGCCACCCCCTTGAGCTAGCACAAGCCAAAACACAAATACATGTTCCTGGTTAGGCAAGTTTCTCCCACCAAATTTCCTCTTCTGCCCATCCTCGACCACTGAACATGAACCCAACTCCTCTGGAGTGCCAGTGCTTCCCTGTTCCTTGGGCTGCCCTGTCTCACAGGGCTCAGTGACTGTGCAACACTGCAAGGCAAAATGACAGCCAGGTTCAACTAGCAAGAATCTGCAAAAAGATCCCTTGAGGCTGCAAATCCATTCAAAAAGTCCAGCATGGACTTAAGCCAAACTATTTCCATTTTCCCTCTGCCTCTGAGGCTTTTCTAGAAAGAAACCACCTGTCTGTAACTTCTCTCTGCAGCCTTAATTCCTGTTTGATGATTTAACAAATATCCATCAAATAAGACACAATCTACAAAACAACAATCTAGTGGCTGTGCCTCCACTGATATCTCCCCTCCTCTCTACCCTGAATTTCTTTCAAGAGTAGGTCCAAATAATCATTCAGGCAAAAATGGGACTGAGCTGCCTTTCCCAAGATAATCAGCACTGCAGGGGACTCACAGCTATAATGTCCCTCTAAAACACCCAGTGTATAATTTTCCAGAAATATGCTTTAATGCCACATTCAGCTCAGCAGTCAGGCAGGGAGAGGCATAGCCTAAGGTCTCATTACCGCATGTACTTTGTGGAATCTGGACTTGCATTGTTTCATACAGGTAACTAACAAGGAATGGATAATTAGAATCAGACATCAGAGAATAATCAGAATTTATAGCCAGGCATGATTCAAAGCATCTACTGTTACATTACAATCATTTGCTCTGAAGAGTGAAAAAAGGAAGGAGGTCGAAACTGTTTCGTAGTGCCTGTCCTGTACTAGAAATACTCTTCTCAGAGGTAGACAAAGCTGTTACAAAGGCTTCCTAATTCCTAGCTGGGAAGCCTTTGTGAAAAAACAAGACCCTAGGTTTTGGGTTTGTGCTGTGGAGTTAGGAAGACCAAGTCCATAAAAGTAAAATTATCTCACACCTCATTCAAAAAGAAAAAAAAAGTCAACTGTAAAGGACACCAAGTTCCTTCAATAACTGTACAATCCAGAGAGATCCTCCTCACCCTCCACAAAACAAGTACCACTTCTGTACTGAGTCCCTGTCATGCAAAGCCAGGGAAGCAGCCAGCCTGCACTGACCTTTCTCAGTTCCTGCCATTATTTGGCATCATTGCTTGTGCCCCAGTGAAAGGCAGAGCCTCAGAGTCCCCACTGACTCAAACACCTTGATTTTCACTGCAGCCCTGACACAAACATGATCACAGGGGACACCCATCCCTACAGATGTGGCAGATGTTTGTTCCTATAACGTTGCAGGACAGAGGAAGAATGGGAGGGCCCTCACCCAGACACCCATCACATCCGCAGAAGTCCTGGCACTCCTCTGCTGTGTCCCTCTCCTGGCGGGTCTGAGGATCAGCAAGAGGTGGATTTAAAGCAACATATGTTTTAAAAGAAGGACACTGAGCCATCTGCTAAATTTGTATGGCCATTTGTGCATCTGTTTGCACAGATGCATCCACAAACTTCCTAATCAACCCTCTTACCCAGGGCCATCTGTGCCAGCTCCCAGGGCTCAAGAGATTCAGGAGGCTCCTGCTGTGGCTCTCAGCAGGTCAGGTCTAAGCATGCAGGTGCAAATCCTGCTGGAGACATGTGGAAAGTGGTTGTGGCCCTTCATCTCGGCACACAAGTGGCAGATAGAGGGGGCAGAGCAGGTAAAGGGAGGGCTGGGGCACACGCTTCTCCCAGGCTCACATCAAAGGTCGTTCACAGAACCAAGCAGATCTGCTGGAAAAGCAGGGAACTCACATCACAGACAGAGCAGTCCAAGCCTGCAGAGCAGTACCTGAAAGTTGCCGAGTAGGGTCATCCCAAAAGAGGCCAAGCACAGTGCCACCAAGCCGCTGATGTTCAGCCAAGGGGTGAGCACCTTTGGCTTCAGCTGAATGAAGCGCAGGACAGCCACAACAAGCGCTGGGAAGGAAACACAAGGCGAGGGGCGTCAGTAGGCAGAACCTGCTGCAGCAAACACCTGCCTGGGGGTCACAGCCCCCTCCTCCTCTTTCTACCTGCAGGCCAGCAAGCTTTGTGCTTCTGCACAGCCCCCTCCCACTTAATCAGGAATAGTGTGGCCAGCAGGAGCAGGGAGGTCATTCTTCTCCTGTACTGGGCACTGGTGAGGCCACACCTTGAGTACTGTGTCCAGTTCTGTCCCCTCTGTTTAGGAAGGACCTTGAGACGCTTGAGCACGTCCAGAGGAGGCAATGAGGCTGGAGAGGGGCTTGGAACACAAACCCTGTGAGGAATGGCTGAGGGGTTGTTCAGCCTGGAGAACAGGGGTGACCTTATCACTCTCTACAACCTCCTGAAAGGTGGCTGTAGTCAGGTGGGGGTTGGTCTCTTTCTCCAGGCAGCAGCTGACAGAACCAGAGGACACAGTCTCAAGCTGAACTAAGGGAAATACAGGTTGGATGTTAGGAAAAAGTTTTTTACAGAAAGGATGATAAAGTACTGGAATGGTCTGCCCAGGGAGGTGGGGGAGTCACCATCCCTGGATGTGTTTTTCAAAAGACTGGATATGGCACTGTGTGCCATGGTCTAGTTGAGGTGTTAGGGCATGGGTTGGACTTAATGATCTTGAAGGTCTCTTCCAACCTAGTCATTCTGTGAATTCTGTAATCAGGGACAAGACTAACCACACGAAGCATTTCTCTTGTAATCCAGCCACAGCAAGCTGAAGACTTCCTTTTCTCATTATGCTTTGTCTGCAGATTTCTGGGGGAAGAACACCCTCCTGCTTGCCTGTGAAGCTCCCAGCACAGAGTCTATCACATGCACATCATGCATTTACTTTGTGGAATCTGGACTTGCATTGTTTCACTCCACTCATGAGTCCTGAGCTCTCCTGGAAGAGGTATGTCAAACCCCACTTGTATTAAAAAAACATATGAATGGCACATACATATTTCTGCAGGGTTTGCCATAATGCCCACTGCCTCTTTTCCTCCTCTGGAACAAGTTCTGTTGCCACGAACAATTTTCCATGAAGAATGGAATAACATTCCTTCCAAGCTAACAACTCCCCGAAGCACTATGGTATATAATACATGATCAACATGATATATCATACATCATATGATATGGCATAATCCCAGAAGATACTCAAACTGTGTATTCTTGCCCTCCCTAGTGAATGGTGCATGGAAGAACACAGAGAGCCAGGCAATCAGTTGGCCTTCAGATGCAATTCAAGCCAGACCACTACAAATCAATTTAGTTGAACAGGGAAATTTGCTTGCTGTCAAACACCTTATGTTCATGCTCAAATTGATAGCATGCAGCTCATATTGTTGTAAGTAGTTTGCCTTAGCAAATTAGATCTGCGTTTTCCACAAAACCCCAAAACCCACAAAAATAAAAATTTTTCACTGTAACTGAAAAATACCTACTTTTATCCAAACTGCGAAAGATATTTGAATTTACTCTTTCACAATTGCTCTAGTGAATCAACCCTTAAAAATGAGAACTTTGTTCCCACCCAAAAAGAGGGCTTCTATTTTTCATCCCCAGGCAACTGACTGGGGTAGCCACCTGTGACTACTCAAGCTCATGTACAGGAACTTTTAAATTTATATTTCTACAATAGAGACTCTTGGAATTATGTGATCTTTTTCTAAAACCAGATGGGAATGATAGAAGGGGATTAAAAGTATTCCATGCAAAACACTAGTATTTTCAATTTCAGTAATTCCCACATTTCTAGCATGTTTCTGTAGTTTTTCTCTCCTTTAGCTTTGACATAACCAAGGTGGTCAGATATACAAGCCAAAAGCAGCTCTCAGAAGCACACAAACACAGCAGAGGAAAGATTGACTTTATCCACAAAGCAGAGATTAGAACAGAACAGACTTTTTCTATTGGAAGGGGCCTACAACAATCATCAAATTCAGCTGCCTGACCAATTCAGAGGTGACCAAAAGCTAAAGCATGTTATTAAGGGCATTGTCCAGATGCTTCTTAAACAGGGACAGGCTTGGGGCATCAACCATCTCACTAGGAATCCTATTCCAGTGTTTGACCACTCTCTCAGTAAAGAAATGCTCCCTAATGTTCAGTCTAAACTCCTCCTGGAGCAGCTTTGAATCATTCCCACATGTAGTGTCACTGGATCTGATGAGGAAGAGATCCACACCTCCCTTTCCACGTCCTCTTCCCATTTATACTTGAGTCCCGTGTTACTCCATCCCAGGTGCAGGATACAGCATTTAGACTTGTTTAATTTCAACCCATTAATTACTGCCCAATGTCCCAGCTATCTAGATCCCTCTGGAAGGCACCTGATTTCTCAGGAGAGTCAACAGCACCTCTCAGTTTGGGATCAGCAGCAAATTTGCTGATGGTGCCTTCACGTCATTCATTCAGATCGTTGATAAAAATATCGAACAGAGCTGGCCCTAGAACTGAGCCCTGAGGGACACCACTGGTGGCTGGATGGCAGCCAGATGCAGCTTCTCTACAGCCCTGTGAGTCCTGCCCTTCAGCCAGTTCTTCACCCAGTGCACTGGGAATCTGCTGATCTCACAGGTAGACAACTTCTCCAGAAGGTTGCTGTGAGGGACAGCGTCAGAATCTTACTAAAATCCAGAAAAGCTACATCCAACACCTTCCCTTCATCCACCAGGTATGTGGCCTTATCATGGAAGGATACTGAATTTGTTACACAGGACTTTCTCTTTGTGAGCCCATGCTGACTGTGCCTGGTGACTGCATTATTATTTAAATGTGTTCATATCATTTTGTCCATAATTTTTCCAGGAACTGAGGTTGGACCAACAGGTCTGTAGGTCTCTGGGTGTTTCTTTATGCCCTTCTTGTAGACTGGAATAACACTGGCTGGCTTCCAGCCAGCAGGGCCCTCCCCAGAATCCCAAGACTTTGGGTAGATGATAGAGAGGGGTCCTGCCCCAACCTCCACTACCTCCTTCAGTATTCTGGGATGAATCCCATGCAGGACCAAGGGACTTGTGAGCATTCAGCTGATACATCTAGTCCCTGACAATTCCAGTGCTCACAAATGGAAAGTCACTCCCACACTTGTAATCCTTCAACTCAGAGGACTGGACAGCCCAAGCTCTATCAGCATTTTATTAAAGACTGAGGCAGAAAAAGCACTGAATGCCTCTGCTTCTTCTTCATCCTATTAGTCAGGTTAGAGCCTTTAACAAGTATCTGCCCAATATTTTCTTTAGGTCTCCTTTTGCCACTGACATACTTAAAACCACTCTTCTTGTTGTCTGAAACAACTCTTGCCAGTTTTAAATCAAATTGGGCTTTGGCCTTTCCTGTCTTCTCCTTGCATATACAAACCACAGCTCTGCAATCTTCCTGGAAAGCCTAATCTCTCTTCCAGAGACCACTAATGGCTTTTTCCTCTTAAGCCAAGCTGGTCTTCTGCCCCACTGTTTGAGCACAATCCCACACAGCTGGATTGCCTGCTCCTGTGCTTCTAAAAGGTGGTTCTTAAAGACTGACCAGCACTCATGGACATCTAAGCCCTCAAAAGCAGATTCCTGAGGTATTCTGCTCAGTAAATACCTCCCAGAAGAGCCTAAAGTTTGCTTTCTTGAAATTTAGGGGATCAATTCTGCTTTGATTCCCTAAATGCCTTTTTTCTCATTACAGCAAAAGTTCTAAACACAACCATTTCATGATCACCAAGGCCGAGACAGGCACCTACCATCACACCTCCCACGACACATTTGCAGTCTGGAGGTTATATTTCCCCTGTTACATTTCTTTCTTTGCAATGGGAAGAAGCAGCAATAAAATGACAGTTCAAAAGGTTTCACATCATCACATTCAAAAAGAATAGGTACAGGATATTACTTAAGTTTCAGTGAATCTTAAAACAAACAGAAAGAAAGAAACTCCAGCTGTGGTTCCTACCTAGAAATGCTGCCATGTTCATGACTTGACTAAACACACAGCTTGCAGGAGGTGCATCACCTGCAATACTTGAAAATATAAAGTGTATCATTGTAACTCCAGAAGACAAAGACACATAAATAGCAACCATTAATCAGAACAGCACTTGGAAGAAAAAAAATCATTTACCTTATATAAGGTGGTCTTTTGGAACCAGGTTTCCTAAGAGACACAGGCACAGGAATAAAGATTCAAGGTTTTCTTTCCCATTTTGCTGTAATTGTTTCATTATTTCAAAGAAACAACTGATTGAATATAAGGTCCACAAACAGCTCTTACCTATCTGGTACACTTAGTGGGAGAATTTTGTTGTCTTCCACTGCTATAAAGTACCTGTCAAGAAAAAGGGAAAAAAAAAAAGAAAATCTCACTCTAGCTTCCATTCTAAATATCATTCAAACAACACATTAAGTGTTTCAAAGTCCACTGGCAGAATCTGCTGGAGGAGCCTGTGTTTCTCTCTGCTCAAGCAGGCAGTTTTGCTTATTTCTCAGTCCATGTGCCTTCTTTTGTGTTGCATCTGGTTTGCATGATTGAGTAGACAAACAGGGTCACTGAACTCAGCTGCCTTTAAAATAATGAGCCAGGGGAATGTTTTCATTTTTAGTTTGAGTCATTTTGATTCATCAGGTACTATGAATCATCAGTACTATGGTACTCCATCCACAAAAGCTGTTTCAATAGAGAGGGAATGGGACAAGAAAAACAACAAGCAACAGAGGTCAAACAAAAGACTTAAGCTGCCCCTGCTGCTGAAAAACAGCATCCATAGACCATGGCCAAAGCCATATCCTATAACATAACTGCTTCTCAGCCTGAGCATAGCTGCTGATCACACATTTATCACTCCCAAATCCATGCTGCAGTCATCTGCCTGCATGCTTGGAGAGAGCCCAGCTCAGGGAAGTGCATGTCTTGAGTGCATTTTGGCAAGAAGTATTAGGGAGAAAGTGAGGTGTCAGCATTAAGTTGCTGGCAGGTTTTCAGTGTAGTGCTGGATGCTGCAGATTTTGAATTTCTACCCCAAAGCAGGGCCTAAGTGTTTCTCCAAGAGCTCTGCTGAGTCATTCAAAGAAAATGTGATTAAAGGAAATTTTTACATTTTTGGCTGCCTCTTTTCAGGCAGCTCCCAGTAACACATACCAGGAAGACAGCAAGGTCAGCAACTTGGCCTGGGGAGCACAGAAAC
>VZTT01066971.1:3847-16227 GCA_013400855.1 Buphagus erythrorhynchus
TTCTTTGCATTCCTCAGATTGTTGTGCTTGTTATGTTCGACTGTTTAAGCCATAAAATTGAATACAGGCATTCACTTCTCTTTCTTAATAGGATGAGATGAATAGCTAGAATGCTTAAACAGTATTCTGGCTTAAAATTTTGAACTACTTTACATTGAGGTAATATTGTTTGAAGTGTTGAGGATTGCCAGCTGTCTGGGACTAAAATAAACCTTTATTTGGTCAAAAAATGCTGGGCATCTCCATGAAATTTTATTTCAAAAGCTGGTATTTTTCACAGGAAGGGGATTTTGAAAACAAATTTTGTCATGATGAGTAATAATGAAAGAACCGTTTCTAGTTGTTAACTATTGTAGGTTTTTTAAAGGCTCAGTTTCTAATTCCTTTCACACATTATCTGTGCTCCTTGCAATATATTTGATAGTGCAAACATTTTGTAATTAGATTTGAGTAAAGAATTTTGGAAAAATTACATACTTCCTTAATTAATCAGCGAGGCAGGCAAAGCAAAAGATGCTTGCAGGGGAGACAGGCTGGTAAGGCCAGGAGTTTGATGGGTAGGGGAGAGAAAGTCAGCTTCTCAGAATAGATTCTGTTTCCAGGAAGGGTTAAGTAGCTGGTTGCAGCTACCAGCTCTAACTATGCTAATAACTCTGCTTGTGCTCATGAGGTGCTGAAAACTGTGTTGTCCCACTTTTTGAAACTTCCATGTGTTGAAAAATTATAAGCAACTTTAGTGCAAACATGTAATTGTGTGATCAGCTAACAACAAAACAGAATGCAAGGAATTGGATATGTGGTGTTAAGTGGCTGTCTCTCCCCCCTCTCCACTTCTTAGTGCTGATAATTCCCAATTCATGAGGACTTGACTTGTCAGTCTTAATGCTCTGGAGGTAAATTCTTACATAACATTTGTATAAAGACTGAGTACTTTCTTAAGATCAGTTCTGCAGTGTTTTTCAACACAATTTTAAACCAGTCCTTTCTCATTACATACTGGAAATGTTCACTCACTACAAAGACTGTTTTAATGACCTAAAAAATCTGACTGAAAATGCCCAGTGTTGTTTTTTTTTTTATTATGTACAACCTTGACAGAAATCTTATGTGCAAAAATATGTGGAAGTTTCAACTACCAGTGAAATTTATCATAATGTAGCCTACAATAAACTCCTTCTGCTTTGGTTTTTGCATGCAAACTCCTTAAATGGAGACTGCATTCATCAGCTTTTGCTTGTTTATCAAACGTATGGATGTTTTAAATTACTTCTGCTTGCCAAGTTCAAGTATTCCTTTGTGATTACATAATACATTTCACAGCATTAATTTTCAGGAAATAGAAGAAAATATGGCTATGTTCATAAGTGCCATTTCTCCTCTACTTTATTTGTAAATGTAACTAATTTACTGGCTTACCAGTTGTATGGCACTATGCCTTCTGTAAAGAAAAAAGTCTCTGTTTTTCAGCTTCTAGATTGCTGTGGGTGCTTAGCTTGCTTATGTCAGGTACTGCTCTGTGCCCCTCTAACAGAGAGTCTTCTCCAATTAACTATTTGAACACTAAAGAGAAATGTTACATGGATGTTACTTTTTCAGTATAAATATACTACTCCCAAAATTGCTTGTGGCAAGTAACTAACAATAGGTTTGAATATTTTTTTCTTTGATTTAAAGGAAACATCAGTGCTGTTCTGAAAGAGTTAGTGACTGACTTGACTGTCACAGATAGCCAGATTGATGCCTCTGCATTCTTGCTTCCATCCCTCTGTCATGAGAATGATCTCCTTTTACTCGGTCCCTTATTGCAGGAGACTGATCACCGATTTATTGAAGAGCAGGTACTTTTTGTTCTATTATAAAGGTATTACTGTATTCTCATACAGTTGTAGTTATTTAGGTCAGTGCTCATTTACAGTCGATAAAAAATACGCATATTACTCTTTTCCTTCTTACAGCTCCTTTTAGGTAACAGCATAGCTGGTGGCAGCCTGGAGTATGACCCTTACTCAATTTATGAGAAATTTGCAAAAGGGGATTCAGTACCTAAACCACTACCTCCTGCATTATCTGTTATCAATGCAGCAACTCGACTTTTTGGAGTTATGTTTTCCCACATAACAGAATCTCACAGGTAAAGTAGTAACTGTAACTGCTGGGGAATTTAGGATATCTTGTAAGATGGTCACGGTGTTTGAATTGAATGCAGAAGAAAACAGTTCTGAAAAACTAATGGATTATGTAAGTGGAGTCTTTAAACTATCTGAATAGCATAATTCAGACCACCAAATTATTAGACTTTTCTCTTTAAAGTTACTGACAGCAACAAGGCACATCCAGCAAGAGGTTACTATCATATCAAATCTGTGGACCCAGAAAAATAATGTTTTGTTTTGATAGCCAGATCAAAATGGAAGCTATTTTGAGAGATATTACATAATTTTTGTGGTGCTTAATACATAATACATTCTTTATAAAAAGTGGATGGGGAGAAGCAAGAGTACGTGTCTCAACACAGTTCTGTCAAGGTACAAGAATGCTTGAAAGAGATCAAGCACTTCTCTTGGGGTTTTTTTTTTCTATGTATTTTCTCACTGCATACCTGGCATTTTGGTTTGTTTCACATTTATAAGCACACTGATTGCTAAGGCATAAAATTCCTGAAGATTTTTGCATGTGGTTGTAATATTTTTGAATGCAACTTTAGAGCAGATGAATTATTTTAAAATTAAATAGCTTTATATTTTCAAAGCCTTCTGAAGTTAGATGTCGATCATTAGATCATGATCAGTGTAGCTGGTGATGGTTTTATAGCTTCCTATGTGGGATGAATGTTTAGTCTTGATGAGTCCTGTGTCTTGATGTCTTCACAATGTTGAATGCTTCGGGTTTAGTCTAAGTTCCAGGCAGCTGTTTGTATATGAGAATACCTGCCAATAAAACTGCCACATGATTTATTTGTTCTTCTGACCTGCCTATATTTCTTTATTCTGCCTTCATTGACTGCTTTTATTGTGGATTTTTTTTGTCTTTGTTTTTTTTTACCCCATCTGTCACCAACTTGCTGGTTGGTTTTCTTCACTTTTTTCTCAAGACTTGAATTAATTGCTGCAGACAAATGCATGTTCATTTCTTTTTCCTCTGCCTCCCCCTTTCACAATTGGAAGTCAAAATGCATTATTCCCATACATAGTTCCTTTTAATAATGTCTGTTCAATGTTATTTAGCTATAAGTGATTATATGTGAATACATGTAAGGAAACAATTATTAAAAAGTTCATGTTCATATATGGAA
The DNA here is from genome assembly GCA_013400855.1 of Buphagus erythrorhynchus. NCBI lineage: Eukaryota > Metazoa > Chordata > Aves > Passeriformes > Sturnidae > Buphagus > Buphagus erythrorhynchus. The sequence continues at coordinate 7,140 of VZTT01066971.1, forward strand.
GTTCATATTCTAATATGGAATACTTTTTTTTTTGTAGTCGTAGACAAGGATGCCAGTTAAAGGAAAATGCTCAAGAGTTGATTTGTTACACTTCTGGTTTTATATATAGATTTTGTTGTGGATTTTAAAATAAAATAAAAAAGCTTGATTAATTTCCTTGATTTTCAATTTTCAGTGTGGTTTCTTTTCTGTTTTTCTTTAAGGCTCCAGGTGTTAGAACAGTTGTTGAATTCCATAAAGCAAACAAAAGGATCTCGACAACAAATAGTGCAACTACATGTTGTGTCAGCCTTTTCTACTTCATTAAAGGTAAATCTGCTCTTTCTCTCTCCTTTGTTTCGTCTCCTTTGTTTCTCTTTCTCTCTCTGTTACTAAATCATGGCATCTCTTGGTTCAAATAGATCAATTGCTGTGGTTTGAACTCAGCCACGCAGCCACTTTCTCATTCCCCCACAGTGGTATGGGGGAAAGAATTGCAAGAGTAGAAGTGAAAAAACTCCTGGGTTAAGATAAAGACAGTTTAGTGGGGAAAGCAAAAGCCATGCACACAAGCAAATCTAAACAAGGAATTAATTTCCTACTTCCCATCAGCAGGCAGATGCTCAGCTGTTTCCAGGAAAGCAGGGCTCTGTCATGCCTGGCAGTCACTTGGGAAGACAAAAACTATCACTCCAAACATTCCCTTGCCTCCTCCCAGCTTTACATGCTGAGCATGATTCCATGTTAAAGGAAGAGCTGCTGCCGGAGCATTCTCACTCTGTTCGAGGAGCCGCGCACAGACCACCCAGGACTTGTAACTGCTGGGACAGGAGCCCTTTGCAGCTGGCAGCCCCAGTGAGCAGACAGGTGTCCCCTTTGTCTCTTCATTGTCGCACACATTCACTCTCTGGTGTGCTTTCTCAGTCTTACAGCTTGACTCTGGATTTCCTGTAGTGTGTCAGGCATCAAATTTATAAAACTAAGTTATTTAATAGAGTTAGCAGCAGGTCAGCTCAAGCTGGGTGCCTCTGGAGGGGAAGTCGGATCAAAAATACCTAGGCAATTATACCTCTATGATTTATGCATCTACCCTTCATATGCTCTTTACATACCTTGCATATGTCTCTGGGTCCAGTGGTGATTTTTGGTAAGGGGTCTTCTAATATGCTATTGAGTTCTTTCTCTCTCTCTGTGCAGGTAGGTGGTTCTTGAGGAATTGCAGCTTCTGCTGTCCTGATCTTCTGATTTCCATTTCTGATGCATCTGCTCTCTGGCAGAGCACGGAAAACTAAAAAAGCCCTACACTTCAGATAACCATTACCTAGCAACAATTAAAATATCAGTGTGTTATCAATGTTCTTGTACTAAAGACAAAACAAAGCATTGAACCAGCTACTAGGAAAACTACTCAAAAAATTAACTCTGTTCCAGACAGAAACATCTCTAGACCTAAGTTCTGTTCCAGACAGAAACATCTCTAGACCTAAGTTCAGAGCTATGGGCCTAAGGATTTATCTAAACCAGCTACTCATGCTGAGCCAGTAAAGCTGGGCAAACAACATCCCAAATCACTGAGTACTTTACCTGTATGTAACTCATTTTACTTAAAACTTATTTATGCTAAACAGCTATCTCTTGACAGCCATGTGGTATGGAATCTCCGTCTGGTCCATTGGGGTCAGCTATCTCAGCTGTGTTTCCTCCCAGTTCTTTGTGCACCCCCACTCTGCTCACTGGTGGGGTGGCACAAGAAGCAGAAAAGGCCTTGGCTCTGTATAAGCAGTGCTCAGCAATAACGAAACATCTCAGTATTGTCAACCCTATGTTCAGCACAGACCCAAAACATGGCACCATGCTAGCTAATGTGAAGAAAATTAACTCTACCCCAGTCCAAACCAGCACAGTACACAGAAGATTTTGTTTTGATTAATAATCAAGGTGATCAGTCATATTCTCTGTGGAAATATGTTGTTTTGTGATGTTGTAGCTTTCTTGAGTGCAAATGAATCACTGTTTAATTTTTCTCCTTTTCTAATAATAGTTTTAGGGAAACCTGTTCTAGTACACTCTGGTGTACTAGCATCCATACTAGTGTCATTCAAATATGACAAATACGGAAAAATTCTGTTAGTATCATTTCTGTCTTTGTCACTATCTTTTGTATTTCTTACTGTATAAAAAAGTAACAATTGGTAAAATTAATCTCATCATTATCTGCGATTGTTTGTTTTCCCTGATGCTATATTTGTATTTTCCTCTGTTCATGTGCAGTTTTCATTCTTCTAATATTAGGCAAATGTTTTAGAATGAAAATTTTTTTGTGTTATTCTCTTCTCACTGGTATTCTTCTTGATATTATTTCCTGAATTTATTTCCTTTAATTTTTCAAATTTATTAATTTGAAATTAATTCCTGCTAATATGTTGGTTTATCTGGTTCTACTGCAATTTATCCAGTATTTCCTAAAATTACAATGTTGATACTATAATGTTGTGCTGTGATGTACAGTTATGTAGTGTTAGACGTCTAACTCTCATAACAGCAAATTGAAAGAGAGGAATTCCTCTGACGAAGGGGAAGAAAATCAAAATCCTTGTGCAGATCTTGTATTTTTTGCATGAGTGACAGAAAAGCACACTGGTTACTGTCTGTTTAATATATGTAATTTCTATTTTTAGCACTTGGCTAACTGCAAGGGAAGTTTAGGTTCAGAAGAAGTTAGAAGATCTGGCCTGCTGTTGGTAATGGGTGCCTTGGAAAGCAATAATCCACTTCTAAGATGTGCTGCTGCAGAGTGTTTGGCCAGGCTGGCCCAGGTGGTTTCTGATGGTGCCTTCACTGCTGGATTAGCACAAGTCAGTTTTGACAAGTAAGTTCACAATAAGCATGAAAAGATACTGCTTGAGTTTATAAAAATGTTTGAGAAATCTACCTGACACCTATTATGATAATTTTTAAAAGCTCGTTTCCTTCATGAATTTGATATCGCTTCAGAAATTAACAGGAAAAAGCACTGCCTGAGTTCTGCATGTATTTCTTAGTGTAAGACTAATGAAGCAAACATGTAGACTTTCAAATGAATTGGCTGCTGTTCTAGCAACATCATTTAAGTGTATCTAAAATATTTTTGGTGGTTTCTTCAGATAAGAGACAATGTATGAACTTAGAATTTTGGGAATATAACAGTGTAATAAATTTTTTGCTGATTATATACCAAAAATTTCATTTGTAGATGTGCTTATTGTATAGTAAGAGTCTTGGTGATTAAACTAACAGCTTTCTTTCAATTAATAGGCTAAAATCTGCTAGGGATGTGGTATCAAGAACAGGTCATTCTTTGGCTCTGGGATGTCTGTATAGGTACCTAGGAGGAATAGGTTCTACTCAGCACCTGAATGCATGTGTTGGAATCCTTTATACTTTGTCCCAGGACAATACTTCTCCAGATGTACAGGTACTTGTCACTTACATAAAAATATTATGTTACAGATTAACTGAATTCTATTCTGGAGTCTAAGGTTCTTTTTCTTGTAAGAATAGCACTTCACAACCTCGTAGGCATACCTCACAGGTAATGGCTGTAGCAGCAAAGGCCATGTAGAAGACTGCTGCTCAAAATCCGCCTTCAGCAGCTTCCATAGCAAGAACTACAATGAGATGTGGGAGGTTCTTATTCAATGATCTGTAAGACTGATAAGGCTCACTTCAAAAACAGTATCTGATGTTTTAGGGATTGGTTTGTTTCATATTCACCTATATCTTGACTTTGACTAGATAGTACCTAAGTTTTTTTTATGAGGGGATTTTTTTTTGTTTGTGTCAGTTTTTGTCTCTTTTATGGTGTTTACCTCGCAGCATATTTTGTTGAAGGGTCATATAGTAAATAGAAGAGATTTATGACCTGAATGCTGTAGAACTTGGTGGATATACATCCTTGAGTAAGACAAGAAATTTTGAATAATAATTAATGTTATTTCTCTGTGGCTAAAACTGTTATCTATCAGAATAGCTTTAAGAGACGTAGAGTGTATTTAATGTATTTGTTTAAATATCAGTTAAAGAATTTTTAAAGGTTTTTCCGCAATATCTTTGCACAAAGAGGAATTGTTTATTGACGTGAAATAAATGTGGCTATTGGTGCAAAGGATCTGTGACTACAAACAATAGGTTATTTCAGAAACTCTAGTATTTTTTCACAATTCTGTTCTTGCAAAAGGAACTGTAAGAAATTTTTGAAATAATAGAATATAATAAAGGAATAATAATCACTGTTAAACTAATTTACTGTTACATTCACTTTTTTGTTTATTAACAATGACAAATTTAAAATGGTTGTTTCATTGCATAACATGCAGTTCCTTGTAAAATATTGAAAACGGCTTGCTCAACATCAGATCCATAAAGTTTCTTTATATAACCTCTCTTTAGGTTTCTTTGGAACCTAAAAGTGCAACTTCTATTGCACTTCATCACTGAATTTCACTTTTATCTATAAAATTTTTAAAAGGTCTTATGTATATCATATAGAGTACATTACTGCTTGTCTTATTTTACAGGCATGGGCACTACACTCTCTGTCACTAGTAGTAGATCTGGCCGGGCCCTTGTATCACGTGCATGTGGAACCTACCTTATCTCTTGTTCTCATGTTGTTGCTGAGTGTGCCTCCGGCTTACGCTGAAGTTCATCAAAGCCTTGGTCGCTGTTTAAATACACTTATTACCTCTCTGGGCCCCGAGCTGCAAGGTATAGAACATAGAAATGTGTCAGCTTTGTTTGCTGTAGCAACCAAATTGCTAAATACTGAATGTGTGTGATTGCAATTGTAACAAGTAAGCAGATCTAAGTTTCTTTGCCTAGTTGTAAAACAATATTTCATAGGCCGTGACTTTATGCAGTCAAGATGACATGGCTGCTAGTTTTCCAGAAATAGTGCCTCTTGACATAATTTCCTTTGTTTGAGCTGGTTCTCTGAGCCTTGACTTGGGCTGAAATTTACGTGAAATTTACATTTTACATTTCTTATACTCTTACATCTTATAATTCCAGCATGAGAACGGAAGGTGTTCATATTTCAAGAGTTAGGAGCCCGTCTATGTCTTAGTTATGATGCAGACATTTAAAATTTGCATCTAAATCACCAGAGAGAAATGTGATCTCTAGTCATTGATATCAAAGTATAACACAGATACAAGGATCAGCCTTTAGGAGGATGAACATTCTGGCTGGCTTGGGAAAAAGACAGGTTATCATGTTTATTAAAAATAAATACATGTTTTAAAAAAAACCTTACCTTCTTTATTTTCAATGTAGGCAGCAGTACAGCAGTGTCAGCCTTAAGAACTTCCTGCCTTTTGGGCTGTGCAGTGATGCAGGATAATCCTGACTGCCTTGTTCAGGCTCAGGCCATCTCTTGCCTTCAGCAGCTTCACATGTTTGCTCCTCGACACGTCAACTTGTCTAACCTTGTAAGCTGCCTCTGTGTGAGTATATATTTACTAGTTTATATCCTATTATTTTAAAATCTGTTCATATTTTTCATAAACACTTAAAAAATGCAGATGTTTCTTTAAGCAGAGAAACTGATCATTTTGTAGGCATGAGGTGTTTCATGTTCTCCTACAGGCAAGTATTCTATATATCTTCTTTATTTTTCCCCTCAGTTTCTGCTTCTCCTTTACAAGATGAGCACATTCTGTAGAAATCTTGGCCTTCTGAACTGCTTGCAAATGCATTCTGGTGTTCTTATTAAGGCCAGTTGTCTGGCAAGATATACCATTCAATTTTTGTTTTGCTGGATTTTTATCAGCTGATTTATGTTGGCCAGTTTTTTTCCCTCTGCTACGTTTTATGCCTTGATTGAAGAACTGATTTTTAAAAATTGTGTGTACTAATTACTGGGAAATGCTTTGTTTCATTTTGTTTTTTCATTATGCTGAAAAATGGTAGATTTCTCTGTTTTGTAGTTTCTGTAGCATTAATAGTACTGACATCTTGGTAGCCAGTATAAAAATTTCTAACACATAAGTTATAGTCAAATCAGGTCTTTGGAAGAAATAAACAACTTTTTCAGCCCTATTTGACAAGAGGTGGGGGAGTTTATTTGTTGCGTGGGGTTTGTTTTGTTTTGTTTTGTTTTGTTTTGTTTTGTTTTCACCCAGTATCTCTCTGTCTTTGAATAGCTGCTGTTCTGAAGTACTTAGTTCTATTAAAAAAACCCCAATTTTCTGGTAGCTTTTAGCCTGGGTGGATTTGGGGGGCTAGCTGGGGGGAGGGGTTGGTTGGAGGTATTTGAGGGGTTTAGGGGTTTGTTTTGTTTTTTTTTTTTTAAATACTGTCTTGTCTTGCTGTCAATCAGAGAGAGACAAAAATCCACAGGCAGTAAAGCGTGGCTGGATTTTGTTTTAATCTCATGTATTTCAACATAGTTCTTATTCACATCTTCCTTTGGGTAGCACTTGTGTATCAATACTAAACATATATTAATTTTATTTAAGGTTTAGATTCCTTATGTTTTCTTTATTTAGTTTGACTAGAAACATGATTGTGGGAGCTAGGAAAAACTGAAGAAGGTATTTCTGCCCCACACTGTGATACACATGGATATGCTAGTTGCAGAAGAGCTGGAACTAATCTGAAGTGTTGTTCTAGCATACACTAACAATTATTCTCTGTTTGTTGGGTAAAACATGGTTTCTCTTATATTGATAAAATCACAACAAACCATATCAGTCAGTCTCTTGCTTGGAGAGTGTGGCAGCACTTGGAAGCATTTGTAATTCCATGTACAGTCTGCTTCTATCTCTCTACTAATATCAATAAAGAGGATGTCATGACAAAGTTGTCTTGTCTATATAATATTACTGATTTTTTGTTTTTACAAGTTGTCTCAAAGTACTTCATACAGCTGTTTATGAACTTCACAATACTAAATTAGTCAATTAAGAAGCAGGGGTCGTGGCTTGAGTGTGTGTGTTCATGGATCTGAGTGTGTTGCCCTCTATCCCAGAAATGGCTGTAGGCTTCCTGGGAGAGGAGTCCACCGAAGTCGGTGGCCTCATGTGTGACCTTTTCTCATTCTCATGAACCTGTACAACTAAGGCCAGTGTTGCTGCCACTGACAATTCAGTAATGTCAGTATGTCTCTGAAGAGTGTCATAAACAAGGGGTCTCGAGTGTGTGCTCTGCAGATCTGTGAGAATATAATTGCACAAGCAGAATTCTGTATTTGTAAAACTCACCATCCATCCCTGTAGTTTCCACCCACTAAATCACCATCTCATTAGGGAAGCAGAATAAGTTATTGGATCTGAAATCTGCACTTCACTGTGCTGTTTACTTGCAAAGTGACCCTCAGCTAGTTATTCTTCATACGTTTAAATGTCTGCAATTTGGAGAACAAGGTGTGACAGTCCTCCTTTGTATTGCATTTTGAAGTCTTAAGGGAAAGTAGCATGCAAAAGCTAGGCCCTAGATGATGTGGATATTCACCATTGCATTCTTTATTTAGGGAAGAAAAACAGGAGAGGCAAAGAATCTGCGTTCAGATGAGTGATTTTTTCTCCCTCCATCCATAGAAACATGAATTTTCACTCAAAAAATCTCGAAAACAAATGTGTAAACAATTTTTTTTTTACCTTTTTAGTAGCATTTGAGCCAACAACCTTCTCCACCCTCTTTGCCCAAGGATTCTGTTAAATGTCTGTGCCTTCAAACTTGCCTTTTTAAAATTCTCATTCTCCTGCCATTCTGCCCCACTTCCTCTTTACCTTCTCTTTTACCTCCCTCCACTCGCTCATAACCCTCCCTCTTCTCCCTCTTGATTTCTTTTTTCCATCATTAGGCATGCTAGCACAATTTCTTGTGCAGGCAGTTGCAAGCTACCTCCTCCACCCGTCTTCCCAGCCCCTACAGCATGAGATGGTTCAGGTCTCCAGTGTATTTAAACAGTTCAGGTTGTAACTGTGCTAGCACTAGTAAAACATGGCTTAGGGAATGGACACACTGCTTCACTGGCTCATGGTTTGTTTGTTTGTTTATTTATATTGTGTGCATATACTTGTCATTATCTAGCTTCCTTTCTTCAGCTTCTGAGAGTGTTCCCGTTTGTCAGTGGGATCTTTCACAGGGCTTTTAACAATAATGCATACTTGTCCTGTTATTTGAATTCTTGGCTCCAGCAGAATACAAATTGTATGCTTTTAATCATGTCTAAAATTAGGTCTAAAACTAACTTAGGTGAGCATAGACTTCTAAAGAGCTTATCTGTGTAAGCTTATGTAGTATAGTAGTGTAGTGTAGTATTCGTGAACACAGTGAATGCCAGTTTTCAGCTCCAAGATACTAACAATAAGATCAATATTGAAACACAGTAAGTATAAAATGTTAATAACTATGCTGTGCTGTTGTCTTGGTACTGTTTGTGTATTAATTTTAGGGGCAGTTGGATTGGAATTTAAGTGTGTCCAACATGAAAAATAAGAGAAATTAACTAAGCAAATTAGGCTTTTGGTATGTTTGAGATAAGATTCTGAATTTTACTATATGCTGAACATACATGTTGCAGTCTCCATGTGTGGTTGATATCACTGTGATATCTATTTTGGTTTTGTCATGACTGGTTGTCGTTTGTTTTTGTGCAGGAAATCTTGTTGGATAATTCTGTGTTGGTAGGTCCCTGTGCCTTGTTAATCCTAAACTTTTGCAGTTTGCAGTGGTGTTTTTATTTCATCTTTTATCTTTCTTTTTAACCATTTTAATGTAATTTCTTTTAGCATGTCAAGTGATATTTTGTTGTCATCCTAACCAGAGCCTTCCTAACTTTCTGCAGATGGCAGGAATACATTTCATTTATGTGCTTAGTGAGGGATGATTTTGTTTTTAATGTGTTAAATCCAGAAAGGGAGCTGTTTGTACATTTAAGTTTTAATGTGATGCTTGCATTTTGTGTCTGTCATTTAGTCCTGTCCCCTGCTTAAAATGTGAGAGAATGAGAGAGATGAAAAATGTGCAACTTGCATTGTTTTGGTAGCCTCAATTGGGCCCTCTGTTTTTTCCCTATTAAAAGGAGCACGGAATTTATGCATGTCCAACTTGAAGTAGAATGTGT
>VZTT01066972.1:5454-17796 GCA_013400855.1 Buphagus erythrorhynchus
GATTTTTAATGATACAGAAACTAGACTTCAACCTGAAGTTCAGTCTGAGGCTCACTTACCCATGCAGTAAATGTTTAATCTAATGGAAATAAGAAAATCATGCAGCATCAAGAAAATGGTGCTTCTTTAGGGAGTGTGGGTGTATGACTGTTGAGGAAGAAAGCAGAGGTCATTTAATTATATTTTCTTCTTCCCTCTTCTCTAGCATTTACTGCCTCTTGTCTAAGTGCACTCTAGGTCTTGACAACTAAATGAACAGATGCTATCCTGTTAGCAGGCTTGTTTTTAAGAATGTTCATTCCAGAAGAAGAGTTTTCTAAAATCATATGGTAAGCTAAATATATTGAAGATTTTTCTCAGCAGGCTTCATCTGTACAGGAATATACCTCTCAGGTGAAATGCTCAGGATACCCACAATTATCAGGGTTAAAATCCCCAGGTGAAAAGTACAACATACCCCATAAAGGGTGAAAGGGAAAAAAAAATTCTCTTAGTCCTAGAAATCTGATAATGATTGTAATTGATTTTTATAGCAATATGACACGGCACTTGCTGCAGTTCATTTTAATATCAGCCATGTTGATTTAAATCCTACAAAACCTAACACAGAAAGACAGGAACAGAGCAGGCCACTGCATGAGACAACAGCATTTGACAGATGATCAGGAGTCAGGCTGACCACAATAAGTCACGTGTGGCACCAAAAGGCACGCCAAAATTCAAAGGCTTTACCACAGTGCCTTTGAGCAAAAAAGCCCAGCCTGTCAAAATAACAATACATGTCCCACCTCAACATAGTACCTGCTCCTGACAGTGGTGCTGAAGAATGCCAGAGCCCTTCTCCTTCTCTAAGGAACATCCTTTACAGATCATTTAATCATGAGAGAATACAAATTCTGATCCTTAACAGCTGAATAAATATTTCATCATTTTTGTAGCAGCAAGCTAAACATAAAAGCAAAGTATGTTAGCCATGCATAAGTAGGTAGGATCAAATACTCGGTATTGTGTTTGGTTCTCAATCTTAACAAAAGGATTTTTAGCAGATGACTAAGCACACTAAGTGGCACAGTCAGTCAGATAAAATTAAACAAGTAGACTTGCGTCAGCAACATTAGGCCCTTAGCTATGTGTGAAGAACAATATTAGAAGTGACAGGGGAACAAGTTCCACAGAGCAAGCAAAACCTGAAGACTTCTTGCTGCATCAGCAAGGGACAAGACTAGACACCCAAACACACATCTCCTACCTTTTGTTTGTTTCATCCTTTCCGAGAAGTCAACTCTGACATTGCAAACCCAAGCAACAAGTAGACAGCAAGCCATACATCACCACTCGTGGAAATTAATCTGCTTGCAGCAGCCTGCTTGTACATACTGAAACACCATGTAAATTTGAACACAGGAAAAGCTTCAAAAACTAAAGCAAACTCATCATGGAGAGTGTCCTGTACCAATAGCTCGAATTCCACTCTCCCTTGAACCTTTTTCCAGAGCTTCCACAACTCCATCAGATTAGCCACCACACATTTTATTTTCCTTAGGAATGGTAAATGTCTTATTAAGACCCTAGAAAATATACACACAAGTTAAGTGTTACATACCAAGAGCAAGGTAGGAGATGGCAAGATTGTCATGCACCTCTCATGACTCGACCTGAACTTTCCCAGCAGCTCGCAACTTCACTCACCAGTTTAACTGGTGGGTTTATTTGCTGATCAGGTACTGCCTTTGCAAAGGATTTTAAGAAAAGAGGTTGTACCCCATCCTTAAAAAAAGTTTACTAACCAGCCAAGTGCCCAGCAGAACCTGCATCTCCTGCCTCATCAGATGCCACCACACACATCAGACATTAGGCCATTTGAAAGACCTGCTCCTTTCTTCAGATCTTGTGCATTTTCCCTGGTGGAAAAACTGATGCCTAAGGTTGGTATAGGCTACACTAACCCAAGCTAAAATCATGTTTCCTAAGCTAAAGTGATTTTGTGAAATCATAAGTGTGTCCTACATGAGAGGTCAGACTAAATCTAAAGATTATAAGAAGCCTTTTCTTAGGATTTCTGCAAAATTGCCTCGTTTTTCAACTCCTGCAGTCTTGATGCCTTCAACGGTGTCACTGCATATATAGCATACATACAAACCAGCACCCTGTTTTGCCTTCCTTTTCCAAATATAATAATAAATTTCATGTTATCAGAGCAAAATATGTATGGTAGAAGACAAGAAAAGGGGAAGGGGGAATAAAGCAGCTTGGTTAGCTCCCAGCTAGCAACTCACTTTCCATTCTGACAAGCTCAACATTTCTTTGTCATGATTATGTTCTTTCTGTATCCAGCTAAGACATGACAAAAATTTTGGAGAGAAAAGGGTAAGAATTCATATATTGTTTTTTTCTTGTTTGCTAATAACACATGTGAGGACAGAGGGAGAAAGGGACAAAGAAGGATTAATTAGAAATATGACAATTTTATTTTTTTTTCCTCTTCAAATATTCACATCAATATATCCTAGAATATCCTGAGTTGGAAGGGACCCACAATGATCTTTCAAGCCCAACTCCTGGCCCTGCACAGAACACCCCAGGAATCACACCACGCACCTGAGAGCATTGTCCAAAAGCTTCTCGAACTCTGTCAGGCTTGGTGTTGTGACTTCCTGGGGAGCCTGCTCCAGTGCCCAGTCACCCTCTGGATGAAGAATGCTTAATATCCAACCTAAACCTCCCCTGACACAATTTCAAGCCATTTCCTGCCACTGGTCACATGATCCAGTTTATTTATTATGCCAAAGAGAGAGGAAGTGGCTGTATTTAATTTTTTTTTAATTTTTAAGTGAAAAAACTATTACTATTTATAAGAATTGATGATCCCAAGGATTTTCTACAGGTTACATTAGGTAGAACAAGGATAGAACAAGAGTATAAGCTAAATTCACTTAACCAAGGATCAATACCTTCTCTCCTGCACAATACTCTCTTGATACTTACAGAGATCACATTTTTCTTTCCTGAGATATTTCCAATTTTGCAGCCCCCAAAAGACCCATTTTTTTTTGCAACTGACCAAGATTTCCAATTTTGAAGAAGTTTAAGTGTGGAGGTGTTCACTTTACAGACATTTTTTGCCAGAATAATATAAATTATTCTGATACTATCATCAGCCAAGTTTGATCATTTCGTGTTCAACTCTAAAGATGAGAAGCCAAAAAGCAATCAGTTTCTTTGTGATCAATTAAAAAACAATTGAAGCACAACTAAAATGATCAATGTAAAAAAATATGCTGTAACACAATTACTGAAGAATGCAATTATGGATCACTAAACGTTTTAAAGGAAGTTCAATCTGAGTTAGACAATTCCATAGCTGTAAGTGTATCTCCATATTAATCTTACTTACAGTCTAGTAGACCTCATTAACAGGAATCAAGTAGCCACAGTATGCAGCTGAAGAGAAAGAGCAGCTTTAGGCACAGATTTAGATGAGTTTATGTGCATGGTGGAAGAAAAGCTTCTGCACTCAGGCATGAGGTTCCTTGCATACAGGAATTTGCACTTCATTTTGTTTCCTATCTTCACTCTCTGCTCAATCCTTTAACCTGTTCAGGTCACCCCAAGTGGCAACTCAAGCCTCTGGCATATCAACCACTCTTTTCAGGTTTGTATTATCTGCAAATGTGGAGAAGTCCAAGTCCTCATCATCCAGATCACTGATGAAGATAAACAGCTTTGGACCTAACATCAACACTTGGGGTACTTCATTAGCAATTGGCTTCTCGCCACATTTTGTGCCTCTGACCACAACGATCTGAGCCCAGCAGTTCAGCTGGTTTTTAATCCACCTCTCTGTCCAGTTGTATATCCTGTAACATCATTTCAAGGCAGGGTTGGATAAGGCCCTGAGCCACCTGGTTTAGTGGGAGGTGTTCCTGCCCCTGGCAGAGGGGGTTGGGACTAGATGACCTTTAAGGGCCCTTCCAACTCTTGACATCCTATGATTCTATGATCATCCATTTCCATGAGGACGCTGCCAAATATCTTTCTAGGGACAAATTAAATAACATTTACTTCTCCTCCACTGGGCGTCTCATTTCTTCACAAAAGGCTGTCACTTCCCTTTCATAAATCCATGCTGATTACTTCTGTTCACCCTCTTGCCATTCATAGACCTAGAAACAGACTCCAGGAATAGTTATTCCATTGTTCCCCAAGGATGGAGGTAAAGCTGATCAGTCCATAGTTCCCTAGATCTTCTTTCTTGCCCTTCTAGTAGGGTGTGATATTTGCTATCTTCCAGCCCTCAGCCATCTCCTGATCACTGTGACTTTTTAAATACTGTCACATCACTCAGCCCTCTCAGCATGCATGGAGGCATCCTGTTCTAAGGACATGTACGTGACCAGTTTAAACATTCCCTAACCTGATCCACCACCTGTCTTCCTAGCTATAGAATTTTCTTCTAGTCTCAAGAACCTGGGGTTCCTGAAAGGTAAATCTTATCATTAAAGACCAAGCTGAAGTAGATATCAAGTACCTTCAGCACTTCAATTGTCATTTGTTACCAGAGCCTCTGCCCTGTTCAGTGGCATGTCTGTTTTCCCTCAGCTTCTTTTTGCTGCTGATGTACTAGTAGAAGATTTTTATGTCCCTCTTTGCAGCCCCTCACCAGACTCACCTCCAGGTGGACTTTTGTTTTCCTAATCCCATCCTTGGCAGATTGGACAGTTACTCTACCTACTGCCTTGGCCACCTAACCCTGCTCCTGCTTCTTGCACCCTTCTTTCTGTGCCCAAGTTTTGTCAGGAGCTCCTTGCTCACCCAAGTAGGCATCCTGCCACCTCCTGCTTGGTTTCATGCTCTTGGAGATGGACAGCTCTTGAGCTTCTGAACTTAAGAGCTCTTGAGCTTGCTGAGTCCATTTTCTCCATCTGGCTGGAGTTAAAGAAGATGCAAAGGAGTTAGAAACACCGTCCTGAGAATGAGATGAACTGGGAGCAGACCAAAGGCAGAGTAGCACAGGAGAACACACAATCTATAAGAACCCTGCTCTATGGTCCCTCTATGGCTGGCATAGATTGCAAAAGCACAGTGCAATTTCAGGATACTCTGATGTTGCTCTAATATTATACATAAGAGCTGTCAGTTGTCCCAGCATACAAAGGTGGATTGCAGCTATGCTCCTTTCTTGTTACCTTGCATTCTGGTTCAAAGAGAACAACTGAGAATTGGGGTCTCAGGAGCCAAAAGTCACATTCCCTTTTCTGACCCGAGGCAAGGGGAGGCTCTCCTCATACTTTTAAGCTATTCAACAGCTCTCTTCCTAAATTACTGAGTGTGACTTTACTTCCTGATCCTTGAGAGAAACCCTTGCTATTTCTCACTTTGGTTTCTCTGACCTGCCATGCCTTAAGTCTCTCACTGCAGCTTATTCCATTAAAATTAGAAAGGTTTCCAACTTTGCTTCATTGTCACTCCAAGCTTCATTTCCACACTTCTAAAATAACTTTTAAAAAATTACTCAACGATGTTATCAAAAGGTAAAACATCAAAGATCAACCTTAATGAAGTTGTAACAACTTAATGCTGTGTCATGTGTTAAGCAAAGCCATGGCCTGTTTAGCACTAGAAAGGTTATGAGTAGCAAAAGTTTAAACAGGAGCTTGCTTTGTTTGCCTGTGAAAAGACACTTATTGAACTCACCAAGTCTCATGCTCCAGGACACCTCCTGCTCACTTATCAGCTGTCTGCAGCTGTACTCCAGGTCTCGCTTGTTGCCATAGAGGGGAGAGGAACTGGCCACAGCAAAAAAATGTCCCCAGGAGCCATCCTGCCACACCACAGGCCTCTGATGGAGCACAGGACCCCAGCACACTGCACACCACGCACCTGAGGAGGCACAGCCTGCTCTGGGCTCATCACACCCACCAAAAACACTGCAAGGCTCCCCTGTCAACTGATTCAAAACATGGACTGTCCTACATCAGCATCCACATAATCCAAGAAGTCTGATGTCTGTGGCTGTTGGCCCAAGCAGTTGGCTAATGTTCAAACCTCTACATCCATTAGAGCACAGTTCAATCACTGAAAACAAATTAACATCTGAAAATCAGTTTATTAACTGTAAACATGCTCAAAACATCCACCCATCTTTCAAATTCAGCAGAAGCAAAGGCTTGGCAGCTTCCTACCTCAGAAACCTCAAGAGTCTCTCACAAACTCTGTTTGAAAGAACTACTTCAGCTCCTGTCAAGGCAAAAATCACACTTGCTCTGTCTACATGCACAGTCTGAAATCATAAATCCATGCCCTGCTATTGCAGCCAAGGATACTCCTCAGTACTTATGTCATGAATAAAACTGCTATAGTACCTACCACCTTAGGCTGTCCTTATTCACAGCTCTTTTCACTACTGGTAAAACAGCTTTTTTACTTCTCTGGAGTCATCAAAGGGTTATTTTTCAGGCTCTTTAGAGCAATCTATCATCTCCAGCTGCCAGTTATTAGTACCTTCCAGGCTGTTTTATCATCTCCAGCTGCCAGTTATTAGTACCTTCCAGGCTGTTTTTATTTCTTCTGTAATGAGGTAAATTAAGAAAATATATATAATACATGCACATAAATATAAATTAAGCAAATATATATACATACAAACATATACATGTATGTATTTGTTAACAGAAGCAAAGGCCTTTTTTGTTAGGCTGTTAGATAAAGCAAGTAGAATTTTTTTTCCCAATGGAAATGCTTTAAAAAAAAAAAAAACAGAAGTGGCTTTGAATCAATATAACTTCCTCAGTCAATCCTGCAATAAATCCAAACCAAGGAAGGTAACTGCAGACAAACTGAGTGAAAATTAAGTCTCTTAAGAGCTGAAAAGCTGCACAACACTTGAGCATTACAAGAAAAAGATTGACCAAAAGTTTCAATTATGAATAACAATAATTTTTAAAAATCACTACACTGCAGAGCAATCCTATCAGTTTCCAGCCCCTGGTTTCCCACTCTAGGCTTTGTTCTGGGTCTACACCCCAGCAGAGTTACTGAGGTAAGTAGCTGTGCAACCCTGCAGACCTCAGGATTCAACAGAGTAAGGGCATGGAGGGGAGGTGCCACTGTCACAAGAGTCCTGCCACACAAGACTGAGCCAGAGAAAAACAGTCATCAAGAGACCAAATACTCTTGGCCAGACTTCACTAGGTATCAATGGTGTCAAGGACTCTCATTTCTCCCACATCTCTTGACAATTCGATCCTACAAGACAACTTATTTTAAAGAAGGTCATGGAAAGTTACACCATCAAGTCTCTTCCTGCACCCTGGAGAACCTTTCCTCAGGGGGGAACTAATCGTTCTCAACAACTACCTGAAAGGAGGGTGTAGGGAGGTGGCTGATGGTGTCTCCTTCTGGATGACAGGATATGAGAAAATGGCCTCAAGCTGTAATTCAAGGGGAGGTTAAGATCAGATATGAGGAAAATTTTCTTCTCTGAAAGGGTGGACAAATATTGGAATGAGCTGCCCAGGGAAGTGATAGAATTGCCATCCCTAGAAGTGTTCAAAAGGAATGTGGATGTTGCATTTGGAGATTTGGCTTAATGGTTAACACCACTGTGTTAGGTTAGCAGTTAGACTCAGTATTCTTGGGAGTCTTCTCCAACCTCAATTTCTCTAGGCACTCAGTTTGAGGGCAAAAATTGCATGTGGTATTGTTAGGATACTGCTAGGTAGAGAGAATGAAGTTCAGCATCCAGATTCAAAGGGAGAGCTCACATGTGTAGTGCAAGCCATTCAGCAAGAATGTTTTTTTCCCCCCTCAAAACAGACAGATTAACCAAATGGAAGGGGAGGAAAAAGGCAGTGGGAGAAACACACACCTTCATCACAAACTACTTTCCTTTTATTTAATTTTGGATTTTCTTTCAGTTTCTTAAAGGGGTGCTTTTCGGCTAAACAGATGCATCAGCTTTTTTTTAAAAAATTCTCCTAAAGATTGACAAGGAGCCTATACACAGTTATGGCATATACAGGAAGGATAATTCATTAGGAGCAAAGGGAAAGAACAACAAAAAAAAGACATCCCAATTTCCTTCTGACCTTAAAGGCAATGCTTTGGTATACCTTGTACAGATGGGTACAAACCCTAGCAGTTTTTCTTCTCTCTGCTTCTGCCTCAGATCAGAAACGTTCCAAGCTGCCACAGAATGCAAGTCTCCAATCGGTCACTGATTTACCCTTTTTTCAAGTTGAGTCTTATTTTTAGTTGACATATAACATGTTCTTTTTCTTCTAAAAAAGTGTCATTAAAAAACAAACCTCAGTCTTCAGAACGTGCTCTATCTCCTCTCCAAAAAAGTCTGTCCTTAAACGCTATGGAGCTGACTGCATAAGAGCTATATCTCCTTAATACCAAAATGTCTCAAAGAAGGTTAAAAAAAAGGAGATCCAAAGTGCCTTTTCAAAAAGACACATCAACAAGCTTTTTACTTCCAGCCAAAAGAAAACTCCATCCATGAAAGCTACAAATGAATTTCACATACAACCACAACTCAGCAGCTGTTCCCAGGTTTTGCTAAATGGCATTCTCTATCCTGCTGGAACCACTGCATAGGATACATCACCAAGAGATCAATATGGTCTTTCTTCCCAGCATATCTATACTAATACAAGTCTTGAAAATAGTGGATGTACCAAGTACATTCTATAATGATGGATAACACTGTAACCTTCACCACACACCTCAGGCCTCACACATCACTTTTGCCACCCAACACCAACACTTTACTCCACAGGATCAAATATACACCACATGCAATGTGAGATCAAATATGGTAGCCCTTCTACCTCTAGAAGGCAAAAACTTCTACAGGTGCAATTCCACTCCAGAATCAAAAGTCAGGCCAGAGAGATGGGAAAAAGTAAATTCCACAGCTTTGAAGTTTGTGAAGGATCTGGCCCATTTTAAAATACACTACAGGGAACTTTTTTTTAAAAAAGGACAAAGTAAAGAAAGTTCAGAGCACCTTCCCCAGGGTAGTGGTGAACTGGGCTGATATACCCAAAAGCCTGCCCATTCCTTAGGAATGTCTCAAATTATGTTTTTAAATGCTGTCATGTCTCCATAGTAGCCACTGCTCTAGCTGGCCCTGGGAAAGTAAATCCTTAAATGTAAGGGAAGAGGCAAGCACATTTGTATTAAACCAGGTAACTTCTCTCAACGACAAGTGCATTGCCTGAGATACAACATGTAAGCAGACATGCCTACACCTTCATTGTCAAAATGCTGTTTGGAAAGAAAAGAGCAAACTATGTGGAAAGAGGCCAGAAAGAGCAAGCTGACTGCCTAAAAGGCAGAGCACTGCAGGAAAGGAAGAGAATAATGCTTTGTGGAATGACATCATCCCCTAGACTTCCCATGCAAGAGTATTTTTATTTCACAGTCAGCAAATTTCCCACCAATGACAAAAATTTGGAATATTCAAAAGAGCAAATACAAGAAATCATATTATCTTAGGAGCAGACAAACAAGTACCTGAACTGCATCATCTGCTCAACAGGAAATCAAACCCCACAACCAAGCACCCAGATGCAGTAACCCTGGCAGAGGATATACATTGTAAGCTGTTTGACAAAAGAATATAAGCTGGCAGCATTGCTTAATCTGCATTTCAAGGGCAGAGCTGAAATTGCAGTTGCACACAGTGCAAACACAGATCATTGAAGGGAATTCTACACCTTCTCCTGAAGGACAGCCAATCATCTTCCCTTTCCAAGGGAAGGTCTCTACATCTACCCATGCTCCCTGGGAAACATGAAAGTAGAAGGTAGCTAAATGAATAGCTCTGCACCTCATATTGTCTTAATAGAATACCAATAAGGGCAATCTGTAGAAGGATTTTATTCTTTGGAGTCCTTTTTGCATCAAACTGGGTTAATAAAGAAGTAGAACCTCAACCTGCCTCTACTTCCAGGGGAGCCTATTTCTACAATTATCAGTACTGCTCAGTCCAAAAGAAGACAGTCATCTCTTTTAGAAAAGCATTACCTGTTTCTTAATGTCATATTTCTATACCTAATGTCTCTGGCTGCTCAGTTCATCTTTTCTGAAGTAGCAGCAACTATTGCACAGGCAAAAGCAAAGTATCTTGATTCCCTGCAGTTCTGGGAATCACTTCTATCAATACATGAAAAAAAAGACTCCAGGATATATGTTTCACAAAAACAGAACAGTAGGGAAACCCTGCCAAAAGGTAATGTTCAGAGGCCCCAGCTACCCAGCATTAATAGCCTGATTTTCAGAGCTGTTGAGCCCTTTCTTTCCTCTCAAGAAAATTTTGAGCACTAATTTCTTCTGAGGGGAAGAAACAAGCGAAAGATAAGATCCAAAACAAGTGAAAATTCCAGTTAGTCCTTCAAGCACCAGTCCTGGTGCCTGGGGAATTGTGGCTCCATACCCTGCTGCAGCAGCTTGAGAGAGTGACACCACCCAAGCATTTAGAGCAGAGGTAACATCTGCTTTACTCTCTGCAACAGCCTTGCAGTATTTGCAACTAACAGGATGAGATTTTTCCTCCCCTTTGGAAAAGAGTCAGATGTAAACCATTAAGACTGATGATCTCATTGTTCACACAGTACAGATTGAAGGCAGAGTTAGGAAAGAGGTAACTAAGGGCAGGTACGCTGAAGACATATACAGCTGTGGATACCAAGTATAAAACCAAAATTATTATTATCCCCAAATAAAGAACTATGGAGCAGGTAGGAGCACAGCATGAAGAGAAACTCAGAGGTAGGAGCCTCAAACCCAAGGTGTTTCTTGAAACAACGTGAAGTTATTTTCCTTGCCACAGAACGTTATGGATACATTTCCACTGGTCACTAAAAGCCTGGACACAATTACAGAAGAAAATGCTGCTGGGGGCTAGTAATACAAATCACCTCTTCTTGTTTCAGGATGCCCCCAAGTCCCTAATTCCTCTGCCTGGGAGAGAATTCTAAGAAAATATTAATAAATGCCAGGCCTGCTCCCATGCCTTCTGTTAGACTTTACTGACCCTCATCAGAGAGAGGGCTTGGATCTGATAAGACCATTCTCAGGAGAACACAGACTATTCAAGGACATGGGTCTGGGCTATCACAGGATGCAGATATGGTACAGTGAAGCAGGCAAAGTCAAAGCCCCTGGCTCTGTCTGACAGAGCATCCAGTCCTGGTGAAGATGTGTTACAAAAAGAACAAGCAGCATTATCAAAGAGGTTAATATCCAGCTAGTAACAAGGGGAGCTGAATTACCAATTGTAAAACAACATCTCATCTATTTTTAATATTAGCACTCCTCTTAGCAGCATGAAACAGGGATGAAGAAAGGAAGTAGAAAGTAAAAATAGGGAGGAATATCTTACCTGTTAACCTCTTCATATCTCCAAACTAGCCAGTAAATGGCAAAAGAAACATAAATCAATTACAGTAGCATCACAGAGATGTTTTAAAGGTTAGGTAAAAAAAAAAAAATGCTGACATCAAAAGAAATGTGTAATGGAAAAAAAAATCCAATACTGTTTGGATAATTCCTCAAAACTCAAAAAACCTATCTTTAACAATTTTTGCTTGCATGTAAAAGCATTGAATCTATTCACTCATTTTTGAAACATACCAGCAATTATATATTGGCCAAGTATCTAATCATTCAAAGAGTGACAAGTCCAAAATGATAAAGAACATTGTTGCTGTTGTTATGATGATCTATTCTTGCTGCTTCTCACATTTTTCTTTTTCTTCACATAGTGATGATACAGATGAAACCGACCACTATTGTAAATCACACAACTACAAAATGCATTCCCTCCTCCATCCCAGTTTTTAAGCTTTTCTATTCAAGGTCTAATGCAAACAAAAAAACAATTGGTAAGATCCTATTGTTAACTCTTAGTACAATGAGCTTGGGAACAAATAAAGTACAGTCTCCAAATGTGAATATTCAAAGCTAGGCACTTAAGTCCACAAATGCCATTCAAATACGAGTTGCAGTATCCGAAAGTGAAGTCCCTCTTCTTTACTCAGTGTCCTTCAAAAGCAGCTTCTGTTCTTATTCACAGGAAAAGTCTGAAGTGTTGACCTCAATATCTGCTGTCACCTCATTAACACACCTCTTTTCCTTGTCTGTTATGCTTTGGTTTTTTCCCTAGTGAATTGGGATTTACATTAGCTGCAGCATTCTTCATCGCTGCTTTCTTTGCAAATATTATTAATCTGCTTTCATAGGGTAGCTACATTTAGGATACTTGCCTTGTTTTTACAAGCACAGGTACCTTATACAAAGCCTAAATGGTGAATATTGAGTTACTATCCATTA